>VZTD01000666.1:344573-600177 GCA_013397725.1 Rhagologus leucostigma
AAAAGCAGCGGCGGCTGACACGGCCAGGCGGCCCGACAAAGCGGCGAGCGGAGCCGGCTCGAGGTGGGACGGGGGAGGCAGAAGCGCCGGGCGCCGCGTCCTCCCGCGGGTTCCTCCCCTCAGGAGCCGAGCACCAAAATGGCGGCCGTGCCGGGCCGCGCAAACGCTCCGAGACACCGCCCCGCGCACGCGCCCCGGCCGCGGCCGCGCCGGGCCGCACCCGCCTCAGGGGCCGGGCTGGGGGTTCGTGCCCCGGTGTTGCGGTGCCCCGTCCTGGCGTCCGGGGGAGCTGCCCCTTCCCCACTTCTCCGCGAGAGTCACTCAAGTCGTCCCCGGCGCACCCCCGGTCGGTGCGGTGAGTGAGGCGGGGGGGACCTCACGCCTCCCGCGTCCCCTCACAGGGCAGGGTTCCCTCGCTGCTGCAGGCGCGCTTTGACGCGAGTCACCCCCCAAAAACTCCCCAGCCCTTGGCCTTAAGGTATCTGAGGGGGACCTTCCATCTTCTCCACATCCCTCTCGGCACGTTCTCCTTCCTCGGTGCCGCCCAGCCTCAGGCTTTCCCCCTGGTCTGTCCCGGGGCTGCCTCGGGCCGCTCTCTCACTGCTCCTGGATCTGAGGGGTGCCAGCACCCTGACCCCAGGCGGTTTGCAGACGGACACCACCTACCCTGAGGTTTTGCTGTTTTTTACTAGTTCATTAATTTTCTTTTAAGGAACAAAACGGCCCGCTGTGATAATCATCTCTGATCTCGAGATAACTTCCTACGTGCTCTAAGGGGCCGTTTCCTGCCTCTTCGTAGCCTTGTTCCCAGATAATGGGGTCAAAGCCCTGTCTGGCTCAGGCGGGAGGGAAGATGGTGTCGCAGCCGCTGAAGAGGAAGGAAACCCCGGAAAGGACTCAGCAGGGCTCGGGGGCAGCGCTTGGCACATGGTGCGGATGGGCTGTTTGAATTTGAGAGGGAGGTTGGCGCCGTGAGCCCAGACAGGCACCGAGGTCTGACTCAAGTCCCGGGGGCCGGCAGTGGCATTCGTCCTGTCCAGCTGCAGTGGGCAGGGGCGCGACAAAATAACTGCACTGGTTCCCCGGACGTGCTAGAAACCTCTGCAAATGGTGTGATTTTAGCTCAGTCTTGTGACTTTGTTTAATTTGTGCTTTTGATTTTGGTTTTCATTTTGCTTCAGGGCTGGCAATGTGAAATGAAGCAGCACTTGAAAGCAAAAAAAAAAAGAAGCCAGTTCAAATGGAGAAATAGATTTAAGATGTCTGTCTTGAAGTGCTTAACTGGACTGTTGTGCAGTGTTATTCTAGCTTTGCCGTCATTCTTTCATGCTCTGCCTTTTCCAAAAGCTCAGTCATTACACAGTCATTTTTTTCCTCTTTGTTCCTCTTCATATGTTGACAACCAGTGCCAACTGAGGTGTCTCGATTGGAACATATGGGCTGTGTCTCTGCAGACATTTAGCAGAGTTCAAATCATCTAAGATGGAAGACTCCTCTAGTGTCATGTTTTAGACAAAACCATCCAGGAAAAGTCTCATCATTAAGACGAAAGGATCTTAAAGCAGCCCCTGAATCCGTGTACAGGTATCATTTTACCAGCTGCTGACATACAGCCATCTCCTGAGTGGAAAACAACAGCTGTTAGTCATGTACAGCAACACTGGCGAAACAGTGACCTAGAGATGAATAATTACATCTGAAAATTACATCTATGCAAAAAAATTTCATCCATTACTAGGAAAGCTTATTTAGTGGCTATACCTTTGATCCATTCCTACTGGTTTAAGTGCTTGTGTCTGCTAGGAAGAGTCGGTTTTAAACACCTGTAGACAGGCTACAATAGAATATGAAGGTTATGATGTTTTCTTGTGTCATTTGAACAGATCTGGCTTGTTTTCTGTTTGACTATGGCCAAAATACAGATTAGAAGATAGCACTTGCAATAATATGCTAAATAATGTTTAAAAATAATTACAAAAGTCGTAAGTTAGCAGCAGATTTAGTAATTCATAGTAAATAAAAAGGAAATAAAAAGTCGTGCTGCTTCATTTGATTGAATTACAAATTTTGTTAAAATAAAAATCAAATATACAGAGTGATTTTGCCTCCCTTTTGTATGGCTAATACTAGAATCTCAAAAGAGTTGGAACATGTCAGAAATAAGTAGTATTAATTATAAACCAGTTTTTGTGCAGTACTGCATGAGGCTGGACTGCTGCTGGAGAACCAGCACACCCACCTTCCCATCCAGAGAGGATTCTAAGGCGTGGAGAGGTTTTCAGCTTGGAAGGAACTGCCAAATTAGATGTTCTGAACTTGTATGTATGCAGGCTATGTGCATCTTTCAAGTAATTCCCTCCTCAGTTTTAGTAACTGTGGTTAAACTAAACCAGATGTTTTAGATAAAAGATCCCACATTCTACTTCCATATGAAAAAAAGGTGACTTGTTCAAGATCATTAATGTTTTTTGATCAAACTGGGCTACAACTTCCTAGACTACAATCATCTCAGGTGTATTACATCCCTACAAATGCATTTGGTTTAGGAAGAATGGATGAATGGTACCACTTTACCTTTTTATTACATATAACTATCTTTATGCTCTGACTTTACCTGTTGGCAGCTAACACCGTCAGAGCATGGCCAGGTAGCTGTAACGCAGTGGAGGAGGTGGGGAGCTCAAAAGTGCAACAGCTGCCGATGAAATAAAAACTCAGTTGGCAGAATATTCCCTTGAGAACGCCCTGTACCTCTTTCCCTGTGCCCAGCTGCTCCTTCTTCCTTTCACCAGAAGCTTCTGATCCCATCATTTGGGCTGAATGCCAAATAAATTGTACATGTGGCTTATCCCTAGGTAAGGAGAAGTAAATTTCTGTCAAGGGTACAGAATAAGAATCCTTATTTTGTTTCAAATCAAGTACTGGGTATGCTTCCAATGCAAAATTAACGACCCTAATTTAAACTATGAGGAAAATGGGTGTTGGGGTTTTAGGAGTTCGTTTTTTGTTCCTTTCTTTTCCTCTTAAAGAATTTTTCCCCATGCTAAGGGACAATTGCTGGGTGCTTAAGAGAGACAAAAAGACCTGGCCACAGGGGGAGTCCAGCTGTCCTCTTTCACTTGAGGTTTTTCTCAGGTGGGGGCGGAGATGCCGCGAGATTTGAACTGAGAAAAAAGTTTGGGTACAGTGCCTAGCACTCTTTGTTCTTCTGGTGTTCGGAGGGGAGGGAGAGGCTGCAGTCGCTGTAGGGAGAACTCATCGTCACTGCGGGGTCCTGCCTTCTGCTGCCTTCCTTTCTACCGTGAGTGGAGTTTGCTCGCTGGAGCGGCCGTTTGCACTGGGATCCTATTTAACACCCTACCTCACTAACAGAGGGACCCTTTCACCATCTGCTTGGGTGCCTCAGGGGGCCCGGGACCCCAAGCCCGCCTTCCCCTGCTCTGCCGGGAGGCAGCTGCCCTGCCTCCGCCGTTCCTCTGCTGCTGCTTTGAGGCTTCGCTGCACTGTGGCACTGCCAGCACTGCACCCCCTGCCTGCCGAGACCTCCCGGAGTTCCCGCTGCGGCTCCGGAGCTCGGTGCATCTCGTCTACCACCCGGGATTTGGTGTTCATCCCTGCTGTTCCAGCCTGCTGTTCCCGGGGGTCCTGCTGGGGCACCGGGATCGGCTGCCCAGGGGTTTGTGGAGCCTTTCTCCCATCGCCTCCCGGCTCGGGCACGTCCGCCCTTACCGCGTGCCCCCCGAGCTCGCTCCGGAGCGCCCCCTGCAGCCGCGGGGGAACCATCGCACCCGCCCCGCTCACCGGGAGCCGCCAGCGCCCCTGCCGGCCGTGAGCGGAACTGCACCGAAGGGGAACGTGCCCGACAGCCGAGAGAGGCTGCACTGGGTTCTGGTTCTGTTTGTTGTTACTGCCACAGTTACTGTTGTTTTGTTTGCCTTGTTATATACATATATATATATGTATATATATTAGTAAAGAACTGTTATTTCTATTCCTCATATCTTTGCCTGAAAGCCCCTTAATTTCAAATTTATAACAATTAGGAGGGAAGGGGGTTACATTTTCCATTCCAAGGGAGGCTCCTGCCTTCCTTAGCAGACACCTGTCTTTCAAACCAAGACAATGGGAAAGGATATGTTGGATTTGGAAGTAGACAGCTGGAGAAGAAATACAGTAATGAAAGCAGTTATGAAACAAAACTGAAGCAATCACAATCACTTCTGCAAATGTGGAAGCCTGAAATACTTCAGTCCACTAATTACAAATCTGGCAAATATGCCTGTACAGCTTTACCTCTGTGCTGGCAGGAAATAGGAAAACAGATCATCAAGAAACCTAATTACTATTCTTCTGGACTTCCTAATGTATCAGCAGTTTAAGTGTTGGTATTTTGATCACTCAGTTCTGGAAGAGCTGTTTGATTGTTCTCTCACAGACCAGAAATAACTTAAAGCTTTCTTAGTTCATTGTCCATCTGTCCACAACGTCTTGTGTTATACTGTCTTGGAGGGCTTACTGTAAAAAAGAAAAAAGCCTTTTACTGTCAGATATAAGACTGACATATTTAGGACACTAGAGAACTTATAAATAAAAAATACAGAATCAGCTGAAAATCCCCATGAGTACATCTTTTTCATGAGGTAACAGAAAGCTTAAGTGGGCTTGTGAAATTTCAGTTCCTGAAGCATCATTTTTGATAGGAAAACATATCAATAATAATTACAGCTTTGTGTATCAACCTGTAATCTTTCCTGCAATTTATTTATATAGATAATTGTAATAAACAAGAAGTGCTTTATGTCTGCTGAGTAAGAGAAAATTGACATTTTTAAAGCAAAGCAATTTTATTATTGTTTAGCCTATGTGTTAGTTTGAAAAAAGGACATGCTGGCCTAAAATGAGCTACTGCTAAAAAAATGATTAGGATGGTTTGAGCTAAACTCCATGGTTTTTTACCTAAATGCAACATTTAGGTAAAAACATCAACATGCAACATCTAACATGCAAGTTAGATAGTGCATACTGTAATTTTCAACAGTCACATTATGCTCAGATGTAAAGAAATTTTGGGGCCGAAAGAAACAGAAGTTTTATTTTTATCAAATATTACCTGCCCTTAGGTTTAGTTCATGTAACTTAGGGTTATTATACCAATAAGTAAAAAAAGAGAAAAAATAATGTAGTGCTAAGGCAGATGATCATCTGCTTTCAGTAATTTCTTTGCAACTGCATTCTGAGCCTTATATTCCTTTGCACAGCATCCAACTGCAACATTTAGTGAATAATGCAGTCACAAAATTGCATATGCTGATAAATGGAATAATGGTTGAGCTCTCTAAAAATCAGTATTCAAACAGAGAAGGAGTGACAGGGTAGAAGCTGTAAAAAAAACCCCACAAGTTTTCTCAAGATGTTTCTTTGGCTTATTAATTACTCATGAATGTCTTCTATTCTCCTATGTAATCTAAGAAACAGCCTCTCAGGCTGGTCATTTGCAACAGTGAGTAATACCCTCTAGTGGTACACATAGGAAAAGGAGCTAGAGAAAGAATGATTATTTCTTTTTTCATTGTTAAAGAGGCTAAGTAACATTTCATCTGAGTAACATAAATAACCCTGTATCTTTGTATAACATAGGGCATCACTGGTCTGTCTAGAGGTGCTAGTTAAAATGGAAAATGCACTGCAGTAGGTTAGATGTCTGTTAATTAGAAGCAGCTGGGTCTTTAATCACTTGTTTGCAGATGAAACAAATTGCCACCTGCAGTCTGGAAGGAGTGGTTCTAGTGATACCCAGGTCAGAGCGGTATGTCCTTATATCTGAAGGCTACATTTAATTCTTACACATTAAAAGTAACTCTGAAGGCAAAAAAGGAATATTTATCAGCCTCTAATATTGCAGTGTAATAAAGTCTTTCTTTTCAGACCCTGTGTGCAGTCCAGAGTTCATTATTGAAAAAGTATTTTCTGAAAAAGCTCATAATCAGTGTTTCCTGCAGTTACCAGGCCTTTTTTTTATTTGCCAGTTGGCAAAGGTTCAGAGATGGAGGTGAAAATTGACAGTGCTGGAGAATAAAGTCCAACAAATGCCCCTCTTACCAAGAAAAGCTATTGAACTTACTTAAAGAAATGTGCAAATACTCTTGAATCATTTTCCAGAAGCCCAGTTTGCTAAAGTAGAGTAATCTAGGTCTGTTTTAAAATCATCTTTGCTTCCATAAACAGTATACCCCCAAGTAGAGGGAATATCCAGGAACTTACTCCATTTCTCTGAAGTAGCACATCCATGTGCAGTATTTGTCATGATGTGATGACACTTGACTAGTCCCATGTCATTCTGATTGTCACTGGTTTTGCCTGTCTGCAACCCCATTATTGCTATAAGATTTAAAAGCTTTTGGTAGTTTGTCAAGATTTTCTGGTGGCACTGATTACTCCACCTTTCCAAGAGGAAGGATCTCATACTGTTCAGTATCACACTGGTTCAGATTTTAAATCAGCTTCTAACCTAATGTTAAGCAAGATGGTAGTCAGGAACCAATTATTTTAAGGCCCCATGGAGGAAGGATTTACTATGCCATTTCTTTCTCAGCTGTAGTTCCTGGCATTAGTTCAGCTACTGCAGTGTCTTGGACCAGTATGATCTTTGATACTTCTTGTTATCTCATTATTTTTTTCTTTGGCTGTGGCAAACCAATCTCTGTTCTCTTCATCATCTTCTAAAGCATATAATAAAAGAATAAAAAAATTGCCCATCTCCCAGGCTGGTGTAACTTTGCCAGTACTGCTGTAGGATATAATAAAACTTTCAGCCGCCACATCACCGTTAATAAAACGGAGACAGCAGTTAGAAAAGTTCTGACAAGAATTTATTAATTTATGGTTGAGAACAAATGTGTCTGACAGTGGAATGACAAGATTGCCATATTCTGTCCAGAGTTTTTTCTAGAAATCTTTCCACTGTGTTGACAGAACTTGCAGTATAGAAGTTCAGGAGTGGGTGTCAGTTCACAGACTCTCACCCAGTTACAAGGATGGCTGCATGCCCAGATGAGATGAAGGTTCAGACTTTCTTGCTGCTCTTCCTGTTTCTGTATGTTCAATCTTGCTGAAAAACTAATCAAGCTGTCTGACACCTGGCACAGGAGGGTGACACTAGGTGTTACCTTCCTGTATTAAGCTGGCTAGGAAGTTTTATTACCCAAAAGAAAAGGAAAAAAAAAAAAACCTCAAGAAGCTATTTCAAGCTAAAAGCTGGAAGAAACTAGTCAAGCTGAGCCTTCTGTGCTTTTTTTTCTGTCCATGCTGAAGGCTGAGAAAAGCCTCCTTCAGAGTAAAAACAACCTTTATACAACTGGGGGGAAATGGCAGTTGTGTGGTTACTTTAAAAACGCTGCTTTCTGGCAGGTGGGCAGGTACTGACTGTAAGTGCATTTTGTGCAGAACACTTGCAGATGGGTAGATACTGACTGTGGATGGCATTTTGTGCAGAACACTTACTTTTAAAACCTTTAAATACTTTTATGTATATAAGAAAGACATATAAAATCTCTCAAGTACTTTCCCCAAGCCTTAATTTCCTCATCCACTGGCAAAAAAAAAAAAAATTAGAGTTTTCTAATCTTCACTTGAGTTGTCAAATTCCTCCCAGTCTGATACGCTCATAACTTCTGATGGAAAGTCAAGATGATGCTTCATTCGGTCTGCGTGCCATTCTGAGAGCCACTTCTCTGTTTCCATTAAAATAGCCCTGGGCAACGTGAGGACACATGCAGCCATCCCAGAAATATCATCCTCCAGCTGGGGTCCTTCCTCCCAACAGTCTCTCTCTGCATCATAAATGTGGACATAGTCCATGCGGATTCCTCTGTTGTGGGATCTGCCTCCCAAGACATAAATCCTGTTGTCTAAGACTGCAATGCCTGGCTCTCCGTGTCCTGCAGGAAGTGGACATACATTTGTCCACTGATCAGTGCTTGGCTTATAGCAGGCAACCTGAAAAACAAGAAAGAAAAGAGAGAAGCCAAAACTGAACTTGTATCCTAGTGACAGAGGCTGGCCATAAGGTAAACTATTTAGGAAGGAATATCATCAGTCTTTTGACAGTGTGTTGATAATGGAGAGAGCATATGAGTATGTAGTAGAAGTACAGTGCTTAGCAGAAAATCATGCATAGTTGCCACATACCTCTGAAATCACAAGTTCTGACCCTGCTGCTGGAGTAACAGCTGTATGTCATTCCAAAAATGTACACAAAAGTGAAAGAGATGGGGACATGTGCTAATATAAGCCCAGACATAATGCACCTGTTTGCATTAGAGAAAAAATGCTGGAACATACAAATATGACAAATCTGCTAAGCTGCCTCTGCGCCATATGTTGGAGAGTTTTAGATTACATTGGGTACCTACTTGGCTAACTGCTTTCATTTGTAGGCACCTCCTTATCATTCAGATACACTGTTCAACTAGATTTAGTTCTGCCATCTCCACTGGCTCTATAAAAAATTACTTTTTGTGTCTTCTTTTCAAGTCTCTAGCAGTTCTAGAAGCTGGAATAAGGTTCAAAAGAATTCCCTCCAGACATCCCTTACCATCAGATACTGTACATTTTAAGTGCATTAAACAACTGCCATCCAACAACAGCTCTGCCCTGCAATTACACATTGGTAATTCAAAAGTTCTCCACTTGGAAAAAATGCATGTGAGAAGACAGCATAAAGTTAATTTAACTGATGTGCTACTTACTGGGCGTGTGCATGCCAATGAAGTTATCCATCAAAGATGTTTTAAAATTGATAAGAATTCTAAGTGCTAGAGCTTTAATGCTTTGTGGGTGAGACAAAGTGTTCAAGACAGACAACAGTAAAAAAATCATTGCAAGTTTTGCAGGTGAGTTGGGGAGAGCTGGTGCAGCAGCCATCACTGAGCAGTTTTATTTGCATACTTAGTAGGAGAGAGACATTACATCTAAGTGCCAGCATCCATAAGAAACCAAGAAAAGACACAGGTGTGACACGGTCTCACCTGGTGAACATCCCTCCTGTAGCCAGAATCATTGTTGCTTCCCCCGATGACGTAGAGCTTTCCCAGCAGTGCAGCCATCCCGTGCCACGCCCGTCTCACAGGGCCATCTGCTAGAACGTCCCAGCGGTCAGTCCTTGGGTCATAACACTGTAGTTCCTTCAAATAGTCCTCTCCTCTCCTCCCACAGGTGATGTACATCTTCCCATCCAGCGCTGCTCCTGCATGGGCGTACACCTGCATCACCACACAAAGAGGAAAGCAAGAGGTTGAGGTCTGGGTTTATGTATTTCTCGCAGTTTTGAAGCAGGGAATAGACATGAAGGGAGTAACATTCTTCATGAGTTATACAGAGATCAAAATCTGAAAGGATTTTCTTATGGACAGTTCTAAGATACTATAATTGTGAATTTCTGAATGAAACACGCTAGAATTTTTAAAACTTCCAGAACTGTGGTGTTCTCTGTCTTTATTGTTCCTTGATTAGAAGATGATTCATACTATACTTTACTCCCTAATCTACTTGAAAGCCTTTTTATTGGTGATTTTTCTTATACAAGCAGTGTTATCAGGAATGCAAGTTATTCTATTTAGCAGCACTCAATTCAGGCTTTTTATATTTTCAGCACTGACACACATTTATTATTTTTTTTATTAATAGTTTAAAGGATTAACACAATAAAGGTGCAGTCAAAACCAACAAGAAATAGGAAAAATAAGCATTTAACTGGAAAATGTAATTTATATAGATTATTTTATTTTCTTGTTATTCATTTATTCCATATACAAAGCTTACTGTTTTCCATCTGAATATTAGCAAATTTAAAGTTACACCTGAGAAAAACATCTAACAAGATTAAATCAAGAACTGGGGAACTTTGGTAGTGTGTGTGGCTAATGCACTCCTTACCTCCTTCTTCAGAGGTGTCACATATTCCCAAGTGTTCGTTTTAGGGTCATACCTCTCCACTTCCCTCAGGTCTTCATGGTAATCTCGGCCTGCGACGGCATAAATATAGTTGTCCACGACACAAACACTGAGGTCAGCGTGCTCTTGCTGCAGGGACTGGATCTGGAACCATCTGTTGTGTCGTGGGTCATACCTTGTAAAAGAATGGGATCAAAGAAAGTTATTCCTACAGCCACAGAACTACTGCTGGAATACAAGACAGTTCCACGGATGTGGGTTACTGCACTGTCTTTAGCTGAAATTGAGCTCATCTGTAAGTGATGTGAAATTTGGCCTTGTCAGCATTTTATTATTAGCAAAGTTGTTTTATTCTATTTATAGAAGATGTATTTTAGCTGACATAATCATGCTATAAAAGCCTAGGTTTTCCATTATCTTGTACACTGCTGTCAGGTTACATATCACAATCTCTGTTTGCACAAAGCCATTCTACAAGGTAACACAGTCTAAAAAGAGCACAAAGACTGAATCTGGATCTTCAAGAATAGAGAAGGGCATAAATACGTGGTGGGTTCTTTGATTCTTTTCCCCACATATCTGCTGCTCAAAGTGAATATCATTATTCACTTTCACATCAAACTATTTCTCTCATCTGGAAATTTTAGTTACAGAGAAAACTGGTTCAGAACTGAAACCATGCATGCCATAAAATAAGAGCAACTCAGCTAAGACTTGTAAAAATGAGCACAATATAAAGGCAAAAGGATTCACATCTGTTTTCGCAATGTAATGGGCATGAAGGTCTAAACCTGATCCTTCTTCCTGCTCTTTTCCCTGTCACACAGTAATATAGAAGGACTCTGGAATGCTGCTATTGTGCACACAGATTTTTGAAAACCTATTGGTAATAGCATTTTATTATTTTATTTAAAATCCTTTTGTATTGGGACAAAAACTACCCATAGAAGACTTCCAGAAAATGCTAATTAGAGAACATCTAGACAACCTGGAGTTCCAGGCTCATTACTGCTTCCCACACCTTTAATACTTCCCTCCTCCAACAAAGCAGAGAGTAGCACGAGTAATAATCTTGAATGAGTAGCTGTTTCTACACTGTCAGTCTTGCCTTTCTCTCATAAGCACTGCTGGGAGCTTCCTGTTACTATGAAGCTCATTCTTGTGTTTTCTTTCAGTGAGGCTCCTGCTCAGTTCCTAATCTTTTGGGTGGCAAGTGTACTGACTATCTACTGGCTTACTGACTCAGAAATGGACAACTTCCATTGGGTGGCAATAAAATTAATAGCAGGATTATCCTTATCTTACCTCCAACACCTTGACTCTGCTCGAAAACCACTTACATTGTTGTCTCCACCAATTAAATATACAAAATTATTAAGAACAGCAATCCCTTGGTTGGACATTCTGGGGGCTAGTGCAGCTGTAAAGTGCCTCCACTCCCCCAACAAGGGGTTCAGATACTTGGCTTGATCACTGAGGACAATGGATGGAGTAGAATGCATCCCTCCAAATCCCACTACACACTGGAACTCTGATCTCAGCTGTGTCTGGGAGCTCTGAAGCATTGGCTGAAGACATTCATTCTTGTGGTACATTAATGCATCTGCAACTGTATCTTTTAAAGGACATGGACTTAATTTGTCATGAAGCCTTTGCAGGATCTGGGGTTCCATCAGAGGAAAACGGACTGTCTCAAGTAGCTTAAGGGGCTCCATCAGGGAGACCTGATCTGCCTCCAGTTCCTCTGGAGAATAATGATAAAAAAGTGCTCCATCATAAACTTCAAACTCATAGTTAACCTCCAAACGGTTGCTGCTGAGAAGGGAGTAGACCTTCTGCAGGGGTAGCTGTCGGTACACTTGTGTCCTTGAGAAAGCTGTAAAGTTCTTCAAAATGTAGGAGTCCAGCTGCTCACTTAAATGCCTCAAGTCATAGTGGTCAGCTAGTCTGTACACGTCGAGGATGTTCTCTTCGTCTACCCAGGACATGAGGAAATCACAACAGAACTTAATGACTTCTGGAATCTGCAAGAGAGATATTTTTCATTTCAGATACCATCTGCCCCACACTTGAGAGACAGGGGGCTGAAGCCTGGGATGACTCTAAGGAAATTGTCCACAAAATGGCTGCTCTCCTCACAGTCTGATCACAACAGTCACTTGTGCCCTATTCACCTTTCTCCAGAGAAAGAGAACTCAGCATGGGTACATAGATGAATATAATACAGCTCTTCTAGCCACACTGTAGTGCAAGACTGAATTTGGCTTCAGGTGCATTAGCAATGTGTCTTCCAAGACACTTGGGACACGGGGCAGCCAGGCTGCCTGCTCTACAGCCTGCCTGGGAGCAGTCAGGAAAACAGAAGGTGCGGAGGACATGGTGATTACAGTCACTCTGTGTTTGTTCTTTCAGACCACTATAGATATTCTATATCAAAGATTGTATCTGTAACAAATATATCACCCAAGAGCACAGGAAGCCACTGGAAAGGAAAATGAATATTTAGTATTGTCTTCTGAATACAATTTGAAGTTGTATCTGGCAGGAGGAACTACTGGCAAACAAAGAACTAACTGCTGTCCAGGAGCCCCTCTGCTAACGAAGCAGTGCTAAGTGTGTAAAAACCAACCAAAACAAGCACTCGCAAAGTTTAAGATTTAGTACCAAAGCCTTGTGCAGCAGTTAGCTGCAGGGGAAATTAGAGAAAAAAATCTTGTCTTAAAAGCACATGAACCCTGCACTTAGTGCAAACCACAGTGGCAGGATTTCCTGTAGTGATGGGGTCAGGAGAAGTCGTGCCTGTGGACTCTCTTGGGGAAGACCTTGAGCAGCACAACAATTTCTGAGCAGCAAACCCTGCTCTTTACCATAGGCCAGAGATACTCTGTTTCAGGGAAGCTTCCATAAGCAGATCAGTGAAAGTGAATGCTATATAAAATACTCCTCTAGATGAAATGGTTAATGTTTTAAAGTAATGAAACCATTGGCACAAATGAGATGTGCAAGTACCCATTCATTGTTCCTACCCTTTCACAGTTAGTTCCAGTGGATACAGCATCCCAGGAATCCTTCTTATCATACCCATGCTCCTGCTCACCTCTTAACCCTCCCTCTAATCAGATATCCATGTTTTCTGTTTCTTTCATTGTTGCTTTTGTTTCTTGTTTCTTTTTTGTCACATCTCTCAGTACCTCACCTGAAGTTGACAGGCTGCAGCTAAGGTTTCCTGTACACTGTTCACACTGAGTTCGAGCTCAGAAGTGTAAATGAAATTCAAGATTTTACACATTGCATTGTAGGAGATGCCATGAATATGAACTTCTTCTTGTTCCATCTCTCTCAATCCTCCTGCAAACATTCCTCTGCAAAACAGACAATGGCACATGCTATGGCAGATTTGCATTGAAGCTATTTTCAGTTTGCTCATCTTATGCTGTCCTAGGAACATAAAAAATATTCAGAAAGATAAAAACCTAGCTAGACATTTTTATGTGATTACCTCTTCTCTAAGTTAAGAGTACAGGCCTTTAGGACATAAGAAAGTAACTCTTCATTGTGCAGGAAAACAGTAGAGGCAACCTAGAAGGTACAGTCCACAGGTGAAGGACTTAAATACAAACCCAGTATATATGGATAGTCAATGGTCAAAGGCAGATACTCTGGGCGTGAGGGAAGAGGAAACACAGAGGAACCTGGGACTGCTGGAATTTTTTTCCAAGGTAGGGCAGTTCTTCCTTCAGTTAGAAGTTTGTCTGGATTGACTTGGGTGTTTGCTCCATGAAAACAAAGAAGCTGCTAATCAAACTGACTGGGGAATGCCTGGTTTAATGGACAGCGAGTCGCCCTATAGGCACACAACAGTGACCCACCTCCAGTGACTTTTTGTGTATTATGAAATGATCACCACAACGGGCAAAGTCTTACAATGCTAAGGATGTGTTAAAAGCCACTTAGAGTGCACTTAAGCAGAAGACACCAGTTCAGATAGCCTCTCCTCTTTATAAACCTCCAAGTACCACAGTGAATTTAGTGGAGGTAAGCTCAGCGTGCAGCAACAAGAGCTTTATTTCTGCAGAGAAATAATAGAGAGATGAATAAAGCCATAGTTAGTATTTTGAAACAGACTCAGCTCCACTTTATGGGTCTGATTTTAGATTCAGAAGGAGTATGCCCGGACAGAACATTTGGATGTCACAGTTTTGAGTAACAGTCAGACACATGCTTGTTACTGAAGTGTACCTGAAGTAGTCACAGGATGCAGCCAGAAGGATGCGATGAGCCTCGATGGGTTTGTCTTCCACTACCAGAACTACATCGAAGAGGATGCTGCTGTCCCGGAGAGACACCAGGCCACTGAGCAGGGCCTGGGAGTGCTCTGCACTGCGGTAAGTGTTGCTGGTGCGCTGCTGGAGGGAGGGCTCCAGTTGAGCTTTGTGTGGCTGAGTCAGCTCCTGATCCTCCGCCATCCCAGGCAGAAATGCTCAGCCACCAGCTGTAGCAGAATGAAATCTGTGAGACAACAGAATCAGCAAAGGTTTGTGCCTTTTGCTTTACAAATGGTCCTCTGACCCCTGCCTGTCACAGAAAATAAAGCAACTCTTCAGTCAATGCAGACAGTTCTGTCCTGAACAAATTATTCCAAGTTATGATACTGAAAACAGACAGATGGACATCAGCACACCAAAGTGGCAGAATAAGGTTTTCCAAAAGCAACTATTCTGACTCCTAGGTTTTCAGACCAATATCAGAGTATGTGTCACATGGGTATTTTTTTTTCTTAGCAAGAGTTTCACTTCCCAACCCATTACCAAAACCCTTTGTTTCTTTTGCATTTCTGCATCATCTGCAACAAAAAACAGACCAAATTTTTGTCAAATTACAAATTGCCTAATATTCTCAGGTAACTTTTCTGCAATATAAACTGCACCTTCCATCTTTCTCTTAATATTTTACCACAGAATCAGAAAGCTCTCCTCTCTCCCTGTTTTTGCCTTTTCCATTTTCTGTAGCTGAGCACATTTCCAATTGTAATTGTGCAAAATACTGTATGAAACTGCAGGCTTCAAAGTGAGTTTCTTTATTGTGGCAACTTCAAGCTAGCGTGCAGAACTACTTTCCACTTCCCTGTGATTCCCTGCAGAGAGAAGGTATTTCCTGCAGAATGAGCACTGTCCAAGGCTATCCTGTACCTTTTTCTAGGGCTGCCACTGACACACTGGGAAGGTCCGCTATGGCACATTGGGAAACACCTGTAAAAAGCTATCTAGAAGTGATTGTGTTTCATGTCTATGGTTAAGCAATCAAAATCTCATGAGTCCTCTTCTACCATCCTGTAATTCACCCTTTCCATTGTCTTTGAAGAATGTCAGAAGCTGTAGCAGTCAGAGCTTATAGACTCTATCCAGTTGTCAGAGTGCATTAAAAAAACACCCCACATTAGCAAAAGGAAGTAAGTGAGCTGACATGGCTGCTAACACATCCATAAGGTCCTCTCTTCAGCGGCCTGGGAAATAGCTTAGTGGCACAAGGGATAGTCACAAGGGGTTAGTAGCAGTCAGGGAAGCAAAAGCAGAACAAACCCAGCAAATCCAAACAAACAGTGAAGAAATGGAACCACTGCTTAATTGTGCCAGCAGAAGACAGTGAGTGCAGCACTGGAAATCTCTCAAAGTACTGCAGGTATTCCATGTACGGGCAGCGAGGAAGGAGCTACCCAGATGACACCAAGAAATATGAAAATGTTTATTGTTCTGCCTGAGGAAGTTAGCCCACACTGTCCAAAACAAAAGGAAGGTGGTGTTGCACGGTGAATGGGATGGAAAAAGCCCTGAGAAAGCGTATTAATGTTTGTCTGCTCTTTGCCAGCAAAACCCAGACAGCTGCTCAGAAGAGGAGCTCTGACAAGACAGCCTTCTGGGGAGCACTCGGGTCGATTATAGAGGGAAAACTATCCATCACCAGCTGAAGAGATGAGTAATGGGTTATTTTTCATGACAGGTCGATGCTTTTCCTAGAAATCAAATGAAAGCAAACAAAACATTACTGTATCATTGCATTTGCTCCTGGGGAATACTAAGAGTGATGGATTGAGGCAAGGGAAATAATATAGTAAGAAAGGCAAGTGAAACAGTGAGTGTTACACGACGTTGATCAGAAATTTCCCATTTCACTAAAAGGAAATAAATGCAGCAAAACCAAAGTAGGATGACATATGGTCCAAAAGAGGAACTGATTAAGATTAACTCTGTTAATGTGGTTTAATGTGGTTAAAGCCTCCAAAACAGGTTACATCTTTTCCTCAGCTGAATCGAAAGAAGCCTCTATGGAAGTAAAATCACTGTATCAAAAAGCAGAAGTAAAAGCAACAAACTATTTTCTGAATCCAAAGACATTTCCTGAGTAGAGGAAACAGCACGACCTTTGATACAATCTTATAGTGTATCACATAGTGCAGTCATTGGTGGAAGAGAGGCCAAGGCAAGATCAGGGAGAGATAATAAAACTACACAGGCCGCTGAAGCCGTGTAACAAGTGTTAGCAAAGAAATGTATTGTAGGAGAAGCAGGTTACAGAGAGAGATACATGCAGAGTAGAGTGGAAAACTCATATAATTATGCAAGCCCTTATTTATTTAATTTTAATTAAGATGACTGTAGATAGTTACTCTTCAGAATACATTCTCTATCCAAATAATCTTAAAAAGTAACAGAAAGGGGATGAAGCTTTCAGCAGGTAAAGCCCGAGAAGGGATCTGATCTTACAAATGTGGTAACTGGAACCAGGAAGATTAAATGGCATTAAAAAAGAGAGTAAATAAAAATAAATTAAAAGGATAAATCATTCAGTGATTCTGTAGCCTGTATGAGCATTAGTATCTGAATAGCTCTCAGTGACAAGTGGGGGCTGTCTTGGAGATCTGCAGGGAGTTTATCTCATAGTTAGTTTGAGAAGATACAGACTTGAATTACGCCACAACTATTATCAAGAGTTTAAAAACCAGCTCTTCTGTGATCACCCAGTGTGGTCAGAAGGAGATGCTGGGAGTGCAGCTGAACCATCCTCCACAGCTGATTTTTGGCTAGTCAACAGCTGAACCTACAGATACTTTGCTATGCTCTATTTTCTTAATTCCGGCAGTCCTGACCTCTTGTTCTCAACTTCTGCCCCTGGGTTGTATCTCAGCTGTCACTGGCGAGCTGGACTGTCCCTCAGGCTGGTCACTCATGCATGTACATCATTCTAATTAATGGCTCCCAGCCTATAAAATGAAAGGTGAACATTTGTGGTATTAGTGTACAAAGTCTGACTGATATACATGGTTAAGTTTTCCTTGAGTCAAAAGCCAAGGAAAGCCTCTTAACTCCTGCCTAGGTAGTTTCAGGAGCTGGTAGAAAAGAGGTGTAAGACCAAGACGGGCAGAGGACTACCGAGTGGCTATGGGAGACGTGGCCAGCAAGATTCCCTCAGCTGAGTGCTCAGCTCTGTAACAGCTGCACCAGGAGCAGCTGGGGTCGAGTGGGCAGGAAGGTACAAAGAGCGGCTGCTGAGGCAGGGTTAGTGGGGTTGTGTTGTGGGCTTCTCTGAAAGAAAAGTGGGATGGATTTGGCATTTGAGTTTTCTGGATTAAATGCAGTGTGTTTGGTGAGCTGATCGATTGTTTTGTGTATTTCTTTGGGTATTGTTCTAAATGCTGATTACAAAATTGCTGAGGAGGGATATTGCTGTTACCACAGCACCCTGCTTCTCAAACTGTGTGGTCTAACTGACCAGTGTGCTTTGTGCCTTTCTGGCTGTCTAAAAATGTTTTTTGCTAATTCTTTATTTAAAAAAAACAAACAAACAACCCAAAGCTGCCTAGATGTAGTGTATGCAGGACAGTTCTGGATGGAGAGACAGAACAGGTTTGTTCCCTCTATCTTGAGCTTCTTTACTGTCAGCTTCTTGCTTGTAGGATGTTCCTGAGGCCTCTCTGCTTTCTTACTTCTGTTATTTTGAAAACAGCTCTGTGACTGAGACAAGTTCTTAGAAATTTGAGTAACATGTTTTCTTCCCCTTCTCTTCTTGAGCAAGTTTCTCAGTACTGGTCAGCTGTTAGCAGTGGGCTTCAGTGGCTGAGTACTGCAGAACTAACCCTGCAGGTGGAAAACATGAGGTGGAAAAGATGAGGAATTTTTCGAGTTCACTGGGCTTCTTTAACAGTAGCAACGATAAAAAATATTGTCTCATGTGCTGTGTGATTGTCTTGTATTCAAATTCCACTTCTACAACATACTTCTGCAGATACTTCACTGGCGTGAAGAAAAGTAGAAGTCCTAGGCTTCTGATTATTCAACTGAAAGAACTCATTAACTACCCATGAAAAGAGTAGTGGTAATTTTTTAAAACAAAATCCCCTCTCTGATCAACAACAGAACACTTGCTTTCACAATAAATGTATGTGGCTTATGGCGGAGGAAGTCGGCACTGAGACAGGAGGAATTTAGGGAATGGACTGTAGTTTTATCAATGGCAAAATGGTGAGAAACTGGTATGCTGGTTTGCTCTTGTGCTCACTGAAAATCCTTATCCTTTTAGGAACACAAGGTCTAGGAATGGAGTAGCTCAACTACAAGCAGGGGAGAAGGGAAAAGTTAAAGGCACGGCAAAATAGATGTGGTAGAGAATGCAGTGTCTGTCCTAACTACATTTTTCAACACAGATCAGTTGTCACACCGTGGTGTTCCTGTGCTGCCATTACAGCTAACTCAGCCTCTATTTTCTGGTGAGGGATGCTGTGCTTTAACATGGTGCAGACCATTTACAGTGCTGAAGTCTGTTGCTGGTGTTGTGTGGTACGATACACACCTAGCCAAGTATTCAATCTTTGTATCACCAGCATCCAGGTCAGAGACGCTCCTAATGTGTGGTGCATGTGTGGGTTTGGAGGTGTTTTTTTGTAAAGTGCTGACAGCCTTGATTCTCTACTGTAGAGAAATGGCTGGATGCAGAAGGATTAACCAAGTTAGTTTCTATGGAAACTCAGACATTTTTGTATTCAAGAGCTCGTGGCTGTCAGTTACATCACTACAAAGAGGTGTTTTACGCAGATAGTGATATTTTCTTGTGCATCAGCTGTGCCCAAAATAAACTAGAGCTTGCTGGTATCGGGTATCCAAATCTATTTAGCTTGCTGCCATATGGACAGGTGGCTCAAACTCGGTGGAGGTCCCATGCTTTCTTAGAAGTGTGGAGTAATTTAGACTGGAAAGAAACTTGGGAGGTCTCTAGTCCAATCTGTGCTCGAAGCAGGGAAACCTTCAAAATCAGGTCAGGATGTGGAGAGCCTTGTCTAGTCAAGTGCAAAATCTCCATCCTTGTCAGTAGTCAGAAAACCGATTTTTTTAATCACCAGATTTGTCTTCTTTAGCTGTCTGAATTTTTTTCCTGCAATTTGTGACACTTGCCTCTCATACCTGGCACTGTGTACCACAAAGGAGAGTTTGGCTCTACATTGTCTTGTACCCATTAGGTAGCTTAAAAAACGCCAACTGGCTCTGCCCTTATTCTTTTTTTCCCTCACTGAACAAATCCAGTGTTCTTGCCTTGCATGTGCTTGTATCTTCTTGTAAGTGCTCCTGCCCTGTATGGTTCCTACACTGAATTCTCAGAGAGCTCAAAACTGGGCACAGTATTCCAATTTTTGGGGATTATGAGTCCTGAATAGAGTGGGAAATAATAATTTCACATGACCTACTGGCTGTGCTCTTGCTAACATAACCCAGTATGAAGCTGGACCCTACTAGAGGAATCATATTCAACTTGCTGCTCATCAGGACCCCCAGGGTCTCTTCTTCCAAAGCTGCCTTGCAGCCAGGCTTGTCTCCAACCTGCTCTGGTATATGGAGTTACTCTTACCCAGCATGACTTTGCTTTTGCTGTTGAAAATGATATAGCTCCTCTTGGTCCACTCTTAAAGCTTGCTGTCCTCTTTCTTGCAGGCCATAATCATCATAGCTTTTCCCTGACACAGAACAACCAGTGTGGTGTGCTGGTTGTGATCCAAATACATTAGGTCCTTAAAAGTCTTAGTGTATTGGAGGAATTTTTAAATCTGTGCCCTAAGGCTTCCCACACCTTTATCTCTTCCTAGGGAGCAACAAGGATCAGGATTTAAACCAGGCTTCGGCTGCAAGCTTGACAAGACAAGATCCGGGACTGGAGCAAAATGCCAGTTATGCTGAGTCTTGGGGGCTGCAGATGCCAGCAGGCAGAACCTGGCTCTGTACCAGAATTTTAACAGGGCAGAGGGCACACAAACAAACAGATCAACTAAGTCAGGGAGTGTGCAGAAAGGGGAGGCAGTTGGGTGCCTGCCAAAATAGTTGGGAAAACAAATGTGATGCCACAAACAATGTAAAATGAAAAGCAAAACTATTGTTCATTCTAACTGGAGTGCAAATACTGGAATAATTCACCAACTATGTGATAATTTGTAATGGGCACTTGCTACATAGAAGCCAATTGAGTTCATGTTATGTGTAGACAAGACTTAAGCCAGTTTCATGCTTTAGCAAGGAAAAGAGAAGAGGGGTGAAGGGAAGGCAGAAGCTTTTATCAGTAATTCTTCTTTCAGAATCCCTCTAAGCATTCACAATTGCGCAAAAAAAAAATTCTAAAGTACTCCATTTTAGGGACCTTCTACAAATACAAGAACCGACCCAAACAACTCCTTTTGACTGAGATCCCCACAAAAAGAAAAGAAAAAAAGGAGGATATCTAGCATTATATAATATCTCAGCATTATTTTTGAACACTCAAACGATGATGTGCTTTTGCCTGGTTTGTACACACAGTCTTCCCTTACGTCACTAATGAAAATATGCAGAAACACACTCTGAATTGACTTTTTGAGCCATTTTCAGTTTCTAGCATTAGTAGTATACTTGAAGTGTGGGAGGAAACCAAAAGGTGTGGCTTGGGAAACAGCTTTTGCAAACTATGCTGTCTCACAAACGCTGGCATTCATTCCTCTCAGCAAACATCTGGGGATTTTTGCTTTTTTTTTCCCCCAAGCCTATTACAAGCTATTTCTAAGACATCCAGAATAAAATACCTCCTTTAAAATGTTTATGACAAAACCACCATGAAATATATCAATATTTAAATAAATGGATATTTAAAAATACTTTCCCCCCATGAATAGTAGTATAACCTAAAGAGTATGAGCTTTCTAATTTCAGTGTTTTACCTCATCCGTAACAGATTTGCAACTTACCCACGTTCATAGAATTGTAATGTTTTCTGTTATGCAATTTTTGTGTAATTTATAAATTAGCCAATATGCTCAAAGAATTTTGAGAAACTCAGGTAGGTGGCAAGACTTGAACCTGATTTGTTGAATTGCTTAAATCACATCATGACTTTTGAAGTATTCTAAGAAACAAGGAGGAAAAAAATTAGAAAGTAATTATTTCTATGCCAAATACAACACTTAAATGACCTGGAAGAGAGCAAGGGCCTCTTCCAGCATGTTCCAGCTCCAGTTTCTCATGAACATGAATTTTTTCATATTATTCACCACATTAATTTTGTTCTGGCAGGCATCTGTAGGGTTCTAACTCATCACTTAGACATTCCCCATCAGAAACACAGAATGAGCAGTTTTCTCTGCAGGGGAAGGTGACCTGGAATTGCACACCACTAAAAGAGTCAGCCTGGCTCTAGACCAACACTGTGACGAAGAGGTGAAAGCCAGGTCAAGCACAGTTAAGGTTTTACTTTCTATCGCCGGGGTGACACTGCCTTTGCAGGTCCTGAGCCCCGCTATGGTCCCACCTGCTCCTCCCCTCCCGTGCACGCAGCCCAGGCGCGGCAGCCCAGGCAGCCCTGCACAGCTACGCGGGGCCGGCCTCGACCTGCCGGGCGTCCTCAGCGGCTTCGTGCAGGAGCCAGGGCTGAGGCTGCCCGGCCCGGGCGGGACGCGGGGCTGGCAGACGCTGCCCCGGCACCTGCCACCGCCCCCGGCACCTGATCCGGCCGCGGCACCTCCCTCCCGTTATCTCGCGGAGTCCCCCGGGCATCCCTGCGGCGAGCAGGGTCAGCAGGACACGGCCTCGGCCCGAGGGGTCGGGCCGGGACACGCTCCCGTGCCCGGTCCCGGGGCTCCCCCGGTCCCCCTGGGGAACCGTAGCGCTGGTGCCGGCAGGGGAGCACCGGGCGGCCCGGCCAGGGCCCGCACTCCCTCGCCCCCGCCGCAGCACCTACCGAGAGCGGCGGCGGCGNGGGCTGCCGCGGCCGCGACTCTCGGGGCCGGTACGGGGCGCGCCCGGGCCGCCACTGACGAGTAGTGCTCCTGGGCCGGACTACATTTCCCAGTGAGCCTCACGCCGAGCAGGAGGACCCTGCGAGAGTTGGCCGGGCTCCCGCCGGGACTTCATTTCCCGCAATCCCTCACGCGCCGGAAGTGGCGGCGCTGCGGTTCCGCGGCGGAGGCCCAGGAGAGCGGCGGGGGGGGGGGGGGNCGGCGGCGCTCGGCGCTCCCGGTGGCTGCGATGGACGTGACCGGGCCCGAGACTGACTGGCGCAGCACCAACTTCCGCCAGAAGCTCGTCAGCCAGATGTGAGTGAGAGCCGCGGGCTCGGTGCTGGGTAGGCCGCGCACGGGCCTCGGCTCCTGCCTGAGGGGCTTGAGCGGCTCCTGCCGCCCCCGGGGCCGCCCGCGAGGCTGCGTCCCGCCCGTGTCCGCTCCTCTGCAAGGCTTTCCGGCCCTCCCCTGGCTGGCTGCGCTCGTGCCCGGTCCCCGGTGTTTCCTCTCTCACGGGCCCTCTCCCGAGGGGACCTCGTTACCAGGATTTGGTCAGACCTTGTGCGGGGGTAACCGAGACTGTTCTTTGACTTAATTTTTCCGATCCTCTTTCTCTTTCACTTTTCTCTTCCCCAGAGATACTGGTTTCTTTCCCTGCTTGACACCGTCTACTTTAGGGCTTTGGTTTTGGCAGTGTCCATGATGTTGTGAAATTTGGCGTATTCAGCGCCATGAAAATCACTGTTACGGGCTTGCTCTGACTTTTGGGGGCAAATATGAAATAAAAATGCTGGTGATTTAATGTGAAGTTCAACTTGTTGCCTTTTCAGTTGTCCTTTGTTAAACAGTCTCTTTCCTTGAATTCCTTTGCTGCTCTGCAGCTTTTTCTGGTTTTTTGGAAGGCTCTTTTACCTTATGCAAGGTGGTGAGCACAGAAGTGAAAGCAATGTTCATTGTTTCTAAAGTAGTGTTGAAGTGCTAATTCATGTTCACTTGGAAGGTTTGATGTTCCCTTGTTGATTATAACAATCAATATCTAAAACTGGACTGTCTTTTTTTAATGACATTTAAGTAGTTTGGCTGTTCATGGGTTTACTACAATTAGGTGCTGTGCCAGAATTAAACTGTTACAGTATTCATTGAAGAAATATGATAATGTGTATCTCTCAAAGCCATGCAGACTTTCTTGGTGCTCACAACTGATGTTTCACTTTGTAAACTTTCTGTAAAGTCATTGATCTTGTTAGATTAATCCCTTACTTCTTCTCCTGCTCTTCTACTGCTTCATCAACACAAGCAAACAAAAGTGCCCTTGAATGCTGTGTAACTTTGAGGAAATAAACATTAATAAGCACATACAAACCTATCACAATAAAACTTTGAGTTTGTATTTGCCCTGCAAACTGTAATGTTTTTCTCTGAGCAGCAAACAATGCTCATAAATGTTTCAATGGACGTGTACAACAAGGGATTAAAAAATTACTACTACTGACCAAAAAATCTTTAAGGTTAATGCCGGATGAAGAGATGACAGTAATCATAAACTTTTAGTAAATGCCCTCTATTTATTTTCTTTTACATAAGTGCACAGATGTCTCTATATGATTCATGTGCTTTTTATTACAGATGTAGTGACAGTCTTCTTTTTGTCACTTCGTTGCACTCCATCCAGTTTTACAGTATGGATCAGATATTTGTATTCATGGTCTTGTTTAAAGAGCAAGCAAAACTGTTACTGAGATGACTGGGATGAGTTGTTACAGTGACTGCAGCAGATTTTTTTAAGCAATTACTATGTGTTAGATGTCTGAAAACAGCCTGGGTTGGTTTCATGTGGCACTTGGAATAAGATGAAGCTAGCCAGAAGTAGAGTTTGTTAAATGAGAAATAAAAGCAATACACTGTCTAAAAAAACTTGACCTCTATATGCAACAAGTTTATGTTTCTTTCCAGAAGCTCCCAGTTTTGTCTTTGGGGGCTGACATAATAGGTGGAAGAGGGATGTAATTAAATGTCTGGTGAATCATCTGAAAGTTTTTATAAGTTGTGCGAAGGTTGTTCCTAGCAGTTATGAAAACACAGTCTTAAATGTATGTCTTCCAGTTCATCCTGCAACCAAGAAGTGATATTTGTCAAGATGAATGTTAACATTTGGTCTTGAACATTAAAAGCATGAAACCATTCACATAACTCGTTTTGAGTGCCTCTTTATATGCTGAATATAGGTGTCTCAATGTGTTGCAGTTTCACACTTGGGTTTTCATTACAACACTGAATTTAAGTTTTCTGGGTTTTGGCTTTGTTTTTCAAGAGTGACGTTGTGTGAGTGAACATTTCAGTGTGGGCAATGGGTATCCTGAGGGATGTGTCCGTGGTCCATGTGCATTATTTGATTATGAACATTTGAGAGAATAGTGCTTTTGATGTCCTAAGAAGCCTCCTCCAGTAACAGGTTCTGTGTGACTGCAGGCCTAAGTGGGACTTCCATACTGTTGCAAGATTGAGGTAGCCTGAGCTCAGATGACTTGAGGCTGAGAAGCAGCTTTGGCTTCTCCCAGGATGTTCCAGGAGTCAGCAGTGATGTAGGAGTGTGGATATACACTTTTGCTTGCAGGGCACTGCTTTATTTTGGCCCTTACAGAGAGCCGGTACATAGTGGTGCCTTGGGAATCTCCTTTCTAAAGGCCTTTCCTTCATGTGTTTTTAAATGTTGGTATTGCCTGAAGGACGGATCTGATGTGGGTTCTAAACTCAGTCTGTGGCTGTGTACGGCTCCTGCCCTGAGCCACTTTTAGGCTGTGTTAGAAGGGAATTGTGTTGAGTGTAGGAATGGGATGTAACTCAAATTGTGTGATGGTCCATGACTTCATGTGGTGTTGGCCGTGAAACTCCTTGTCCTCTCGTTCCACTGTAACAACTGATTCATGGAGTCATAGTGTGGACTTGGTAGGGAGCTGGGGTAGTTTTGAAGGAGAACATGGTCTGCAAGATTTTTTGATTAGACCAGCTAGCCTGAGTGAGAGTTGCACATATTTGGGCTGGAAACAAGCTTCTTGAGAGTGGAGGGGGAATTCCTGAAGCTGGTGTTGGTGTTGAATACTTTGTGGTGTGAAACCACAACTCTGAGTGTTCTGCATGAAATCAGGCAGATTTTTAGTGCACATCTTGTGATACATTTACTAAGTGCTTATGAGGCAGATGAAGTGAATTGGCTGGTGCCATCTAGTTCCCAAAGTTTTGTGGAGTTGGGTGTTCTGCAGTGAATGTTCTTTGGTATCCTTAGCTCTGGGCTAAAGCTATGACTCTTTTTAAACTGACTTTCCTAGTCTTTTAATGTAACTATTTTTATGTTGATTGCCTTTAAATACGTGAACAAGGAACAAGTTGTATGTTTTTGTTTCTTCCTAGTCTAAACCTTTATTGGAATGCTAACAGATAGGACATGGAGAGCTTGGAGTGGCACTTTCAGTAATGCAGATGTGGTCATAATAATACATCTTTCATGTTCTAGAATGTCAAGAGGAAATGGTAGATACATATAAAAGCAGATAATTTCTTTGCTGTGGATTTTTTTTCTGAGTTCCTGATACCACATTGGTCACTGTCTCTATCATATCCACTAAGTACTACTTACATGTTGCTTTCTTTACTTGCCTCTGTGCAATCTTTGTCTTCTCTTTTTGTCTGCTCGGTTTTCAGCGCTCTCAACATGAAAGGCATTGTCATTGTACTGGGACTGGAAAGTTAAGGAGGATTCAGAATAGTGTGGATTTAGAGGCAGCCTTTCCAAAAGGGAAAGTGTTAAGAAAAGGACGTGTTAATAAAGAATTGGATATAGCTTCTTCCTCCACAGCAGAGCTCCTTTATGAGCAGTTCACTTTAAGGCTTGTTTGCCCATGGAGGAATAGTTAGTCTGCATTATGTTCAGATTCTGCTTCAGTTTAAGTAACCTTCATGTATTGGCAGCATTGTTTTAATGGCTGCCAGACCCCACAAACAGGTTCCCGTGAGAGCCCTACAGCAGGTACAGTGTTCCACTGTGTTCTGTGTTAGAGACTGCAGCAGTTTAGCTGTAAGCTGCTGGTTTACCAAGTAAGGGTGTGAGTTGTGGCAGCCTAAGCTCCTGCATTTTAAGGCTGTAGTATCTGCTCTTCTCGACTGTCGTTGGGTTAATTCAGAAAGCTGAACCGGTTTACTTCTTGTGCAAACACCATTCCTGCTGCATGAGAGGTGGTAGAAATTAAGGGGAAAGAAAACAGTGGTGCCTCTTCAGAGTGGTTTAAACTTTTAGGGGGTCACTGCCCTGACGTGTATTTAATGTAGGGTAGCTGCTCATGCAATGGCAGTCACCGAGAAATACTTTCTGATATGTTAATTACAAAGTGGAAATACTTCCTCATCACTTGTTTGTGGAATTTAGACTGTAACTGCTAGGCTGCTTTAAAAAAGAACAGGTTTTGCAAGGAAGTTTCTGAGAATGGCGATGCCTAGAGGATTTGAATAGGGCTTCACCTAGCTAAGCTCCTTGTTTTAGGATGTCTTTCTTTGCATGATCCATAGTTGAATTGGTTGCTGCCCTTTGATGTACTGAGAATGCCCCTTCTTTTCCACTCATGTCACCTCCCACCCTGCCCATTGCTGCACCTCTGCCCTTCTCTGTCCCTAATCAGTGCCCCCACTCATTATCCTCACTCACAGGTTAAGCCTCTGTGCCTTTAGGCAACCTTTTTTTGTTTTGTTTTATTCCTCCACCTTATGTTTAGAGAATTCTTTTGGAAAATCCTGATGCTAGGAAGCTCAATCTCATTGTTTGCCAAACATGGATTACATTAATCCTGTCATTCAGCTTTCCTCAAATAAACAAGTCCTGGTATTTTGTCAAAATAATACATCAGGCAGTAAAGTAATGACTTGTTTAGCAGTTGTTCTTGAATTTCTGCAGAGAATATTTGTGTTGCCTTTTAGAAATTAGTTGGGTTTTTCTCCTTTGTTTGAAGAAACTTTAAAGGGTGGCAATTTTGAGTAATATGTGGTGGTGGTTTGGTTTGGGGTGGTTTTTTTTGTGATGGGTGTTTGGGTTTTTTGTTTGTTTTTAATCTATAAATGAGAGAGGGGTAAAAAGCTGTTTCAAGACCTTTCTAACTATAGGAAGTATTTTGTGATGCCCTCAATTAATACCCAGCCTTGTTTTTTCCTCTTTTTTTTCAGTGATGAAGCTATGAGGAAAGCTGGTGTTGCCCATAATAAATCTAGCAAAGATATGGAGAGCCATGTGTTTATGAAGGCCAAAACAAGGGTAAAGCATCTCTGTTTGCTTCCAGAAGTTATTGAGTGTCAAAAGAAGTTTGTAACAAATTGCAGAAATAGCAAAGCCAGTGCACTTAAGAATACAGAGTTATTTGAAATTTTGATTTATATGTGCTGCTTCTTTTACCTTGAGGGGAAGTGAGGAGTTCTGCATCCAATAGATGCATCAAACTGGACTTAGTGCAAGACAGCTTTGCTGATGCTGCAGTGTTTCATGCATATATGGAACCACAGTTTTCTCACCTGAATATTTGTGTGTAGTGAATTGCATAGAATTTCCTATATCTACAGTGTAGCACCATTCCAGTTTGGTGGTCAGAAAAACCTAGGATATCAATGAAAAGGCTCTGTCAAGAATAACCCCAAGGGAAGAGCCGTGGTCTCTGTGAAAGTCTGGCTGTAATGTACAGTTCTGCACTCTATCAGATAATAAACTTCTTCCCTGGAGCTGTGTTATGAGAAACTGGATGCTGTTGCTCTCTCCAAACAAGCCATGTTTGAAATAGAACTTGTCTTGGTGAAAATGTTATAATGCTGATGTCACAAATCCACACCTGCTGTTGGCATCCTCCCTGGTGAGTTGTTGTTTCATGGGCAGGAAGGCTGTCTCAGCCCTCTGCAGCTTCCTACACATTATGAAGCACATTAAGAAAATATATTGAAGAATATTTGTCTTTTCATTCTGACACTTCTATCATGTCAGTTTTCCAAGTTATTAATTTACTTGTATTTGTAATATGAACTTAGCTTTAAAAAAAGTTACTGTAGTATGAATGTGACGTAATTCAAGGACTAAAATAATTCACTGTGCCAAGTGAGCAGGTTCTATCCTTATAAAAAAGAAATTATAGTGGATAAGAAGTGGAAAATGTATGTTGGTTTATAATGTTTGCATATTGTGATCCTGTTAGTGTGGCTGTCAGGGAGGTTCTTTCCTGTGAATTTTGTGGTTTCTTGGCGTTCTTGTACCGTCAACCCCAATGACGTATTAGTAAAAATATTCCTAGTTAATAAACAGACTGTTTCTTGGAAGTGGACTGCTCTGAAAAGCCCACACACATTGTAAAGTAAAATCCAGTATGTTGAGGAAGAATACTGAAGAGCCAGAAAGTAATGGTTATTCTGTTTTCATTTCTTATGCTAAAATACTCATTTTTCACCTCTAGGAGGAATATCTTTCTCTTGTGGCCAGACTTATTATCCATTTCCGAGATATTCGTAAGTGATTTTTTAGTTTTGGTTTTCTTCTCAATCTTGGTTACTCATTGAATCCTCCTAAAAGAAAAAAAAAAGTAAATTTTAGGGCTTCTATGTGTGATTCTGCATGTGATTTTTAACAGGTTGCTTTAAAAATCTTCCTGTAGTATGCATGCCTAATTTCTAAATACTATTTCTTTTACACATCATCTGTAATTGAAAAGTATTTGAGAAATTCTTTAAACTTGCTACTTTCCCTCCTTCCTAATTTTTCCTGTATCTTTGCCTTCTTTCCATTTTTTATATAGCATTCTGATTCAATTCAAATTGGCTTAGGTTAATGTATATGTATTTTATTAGAGCTACAGTAGATAGTGGGGTTTTTTTATTATTTTTTAAATTACGATGTGACTATATTTCTTGTAGAGAGTACATCCAAAGGGTCAATGTGACAATATTAGCAAAGATGATTAATTGTTTTTTCTTTGCAGACAATAAGAAATCTCAAGCCTCAGTCAGTGGTAAGAGTTCCTTTTTTGTTGTTGTTTTCTTCCTTCCTCCATACTCTCCGTTTCTAAATAGGACAGCTTAGAAATCAGGGCTGTGGTGTACTAAGAATAAAGCATCTGTGTACTCCCTAGCTGGGATATTAAATGCTGCTGGAGTAAAGGAAGGGTAGCGTGATAGTCTTGGAATTGTTCAGGGATGAGGGTGACAGGCTTGGACAGTGCTTTGGATATAACACAGCAGACTTGTTTGTTTCCCTGTTTGTACTTTTGTTAGCCCACAACACGAAGATTCATGAAAGCAGAAGAGTGGTTGAAAATAATCTCCTGCTGAGCAGCCCAGGTTCCTGCCTGTTGCCAGCTTTGGCTTCCTCAGGTGTTGCATCAGAGGCAGAAGCATTTGCAGGGTGTATGCGCTGTGCCATTTGGCTGAGCTTAGATCTGATCCTGGCTTCTTCCTCTGTGCTAATTCTCACTACAGTGTATGTTAGGGACATAGTATGGTCCTGTGTTTTTGTCCCGTATTTGTAGGGCAAATATGCAATCTGTGATTGATTAACATGCAGTCTAGACTGCTGGAAATTATTTTATAAGTATTCTTAAGAAAGAGGTGGTGTGTGTTCTGTACCAGGTTAATATTGCTTCTGCACCCGTGTTGTGTTTTGACCTCTTGAATTGTGTTTCTCTTTTTAACTTCACTTTTATGTGTGCCCAGGATTCAGATTATGAGAACTGTCTTGAAAGGCATTGAATTTATTCAATGCATAAGAACAGTGATGTTAGAAGGAGAACTGTGTAGCAAAGTACATCCTCTCGTCTGAGTATTGCTTCTCTGACTTGAGGAGGAAGATCCACAGTGGGACTCTCTTGGTTTTTGAGGTTAAAAGCTGTATATCCTCATGGAGTTTTGTTGGCAGCTTGTTTTGGCTCGTGTATAAATTTGGAAGTGGCTAATAAGTTCCTTTTCTCTAATGTATTTAAAATCTGTGTGGAACTTCACAACACTGGAGCACTTTAAATCATCTCTATTAACAGAGAGGCAAAGATGTGCTGGAAGCCTCTTGTCTCACAGGCAGGGCAGTGAATCTTAGTTTGTCAGGGTATTGGAACTAGTCATGGTCTGAAGTTGCCAGATCAGAGAGCGGATGATGGGAGAGCAGAGGATTTTGGAAAAGCGATTGCACGGCTGGCTGCATATCAGTATCTGTTTTCTTTGTAGATCCAATGAATGCCCTGCAGAATCTAACTGGAGGTCCCACAGCAGGGGCGCCTGGGATGGGTATGGCTTCTCGAGCTCAGGGAGCACCAATGAGTGGGATGACAGGCCTCGGTCCAATGGCACAGCAGATGAGTCTCCCAGGGCAGCAGCAGCCTCCTGGAACCTCAGGAATGGCCCCTCATGGTATGCCTGGTGTCTCTACTGCTACTCAGCAGAGTAAGTGTTCAGTTTGCTTCAACCACTGAAACTGTTAGATGAGCTTTTCAGCAATAAGTCCTTTCCCCAAGGTAAAGGTGCTGAAGAGATGTCACACTTCTGGCTAAATCAGCCAAGTGAACTGGGGCAAGAATTGATTTTAAGTACTGCTACCTAATTGGATAAATGTCTTCCTTAGTATAGCGAGCAACAGTGTAGCCGTCGTATGAGCAAATTCTTCTTTCATCCTGTCAACTTCAGAACATTGTTTTTGTAGAGCTCATTTGTGTTTTCCATGGTGTGGTGCTTCCTGTTGGTGACCTTGGTGCACATTTCCTCCTGCGTGTCTTTACTCTCTTTACTTAGGTTGCTGACTCAGTGGAGGCAGAGTGAATTAGAAGTTGGTAGTACAAAGTGTAATTAATTCTGTTGTTAATGTGCCTCATCTATCTGAGGAAGCAAAAGTATATACTGCTAATGGAGGACATTAATCTCACATTGTTTGGGTATCTTGTTTTAAGTACAGTCTGTCTTCTCTTTAGCCCAACTTCAGCTTCAGCAGATAGCTCAGCAGCAACAGCAGCAGCAGCAGCAATTCCAGCAGCAGCAGGTGGCTCTGCAGCAGCAGCAGCAGTTCCAGGCCCAGCAGTCAGCCATGCAGCAGCAGTTCCAGGTCCAGCAGCAGCAGGCGGCGGCTGCTGCGGTGGCCCAGCAGCAGCAGCAGCAACAGCAGCAGTTGCAGGCTGTCCAGCAGCAGCAGCAGCACATGCTGAAACTGCAGATGCAGCAGCAGCAAAACCAACAGCAGGTGATGACAAACAGCTACAATGGCGAGTGTGGTGATCGGTTACTTGGCAAGTGAGGCTTGGCTTGTGTGGAAGTATCAGCTCTGCCTGTTACTAACACATTTCCACTTTAGGGTAGGGCTTCAGGTTAGACTGGCAAGTTAATTGACAGCAATATATTACATGTTAGAGGAAAGGCTTTATAGATGTTTTGTTGCTTTCTTCTGTCATAGCAATAGGGAATTAAAATCTCTGTCTCTTTCTTTTTATAAATCTCAGGATTGTCTTTCCTTCTGACAGAAATAGGTGGGAAAGAATAGCACTTGAATTACTCTAGCAATAGTGGCTGTTTTGTCATTATGTGAGTAACATGTTGCCACTTTAAAAAATGGGTGCGGAGCACATAATATATATACACGTGTGTATATGTATACACATCATCCTTAGGCACAAAAGCAGATGGGGAAACTTCAGCTGTCGTATTCTTGCGCAGTTTTTGGTAAGGGGTGATTACATTTGAAAAACTGTATCTGAGCCCATTTGTACAGGAGAAGCTGATGGACTTCACCTTTGCTTTTAAAAGTTACTGGAAAGCTTGTGATGTGGAAATACAGGCTATAGCACCATTTAGGGCTGAGATATATGAAGGCTGAGTGGATAAAAAGGTTAGGCTTTCCCTTTGGGCTTAAAACATCCAACTGATGTATTAGGATTCTGTTTACTTTTGGTTTATGCTATAAAAGTAAGTCTGCTGTCCCATTGCTGGAAGCTTTATCATCCTGGCTTTTCCTGCTTTTCAGATGCAGCAGCAACAGCAGCAGCAACAACTCCAGCGGATTGCTCAAATGCAGCAGCTGCAGGCAGCACAGGTCATGCAGGCGCAGCAGCAGCAACAGCAGCAGCAGCAACAGCAGCAACAAATACCACAACAACAGATACAGCAGCAGCCACCTCAACAAGTCATGCAACAGCAGATGCAACAGATACAACAGCAGCAACAGCAGCAGCAGCAACAACAGCAACAACAGGTTGCTCAGGCACAACAGTCTCAACTTCCACCACAATCCCAGCCTCAACCCCAGCCCATGGTATCTCAACCACAGGCAATCTCAGGACAAATTCCTAGTCAGGTTATGCCTGTTACTCTTACGCCACAGCAGTTAAAAGCTATGCAGGTAAGGGCTAGTGACCAGCTGATTGTTGATTTGTTATGATCATCTAGAGAAATATAAAATATATCTGACTTTTGCTAATAGTGAAATAAGAAAACTATAACTTGTTAAGAGCTCTGCAGCTAGCAAGTTATGAGTACAGGGTGTTTAAAGGTTTATATCTGGGCCTACCAGTAGAGAACAGTTTTGTAGCTAAGAGTAGGAGTTCTGGAAATCTGTGAACATCATTCATGCAGCTAATATTTAAAAAATAATTTCCTGTCTCACTCTTGCGTGGACAAGTGAAAAAAAGAAAAAAGAAGCATACTCTGGTTAAAGAAAAATTAACTCTGTGCTGTTTGCTTTTCTACAACATGAGCAAGTACTTCGAAGTGTTCTAGACTGCAGCCAGTGTTATCCTTCTACCACGCTGGCTTTGCTTCTGCTGCCATGTTGGGAGATTTGGTCACAGTTTAATATGCTGGTTGTTCCTGCCTTGAAGAGAAGGTGGCCAAGACAATAGTTTTACTCTGTTCAACAATAGTTGAACCTCTTGCTGGGTCATCTTCTTGATGATGCATCCTTTTTGAAGGGTTATGGTCTTTTTTATCTGGGCTCCATTGGTTGCAGTTGAGCCAAAGCTCAGACCTGTTTTTCTTCGGGCCTTGCTGGGGAGGAGTGGAGTGTCAGCCACACTTCAGAAATGGATGAGTTGATACCTCCACTTCATGCTTCTACCAGCTAAGCTAGGAGTAGTTAAATGTCATGATTGTCACACTGACAGATGTAATGAATGTATAAACATTTGAAATGCTGCTCACTGGTAGGTTTGCCAGAAAGTTAAGTATCTATTATTGTATATAAGACCCGATAGTACAGGTAAGAAAGTTGCAAGAAGTTGTTGAATTGGGTGTGCAGTCTGTGGGAAAACTATTTTAAGTTTAAAAGTGTTTTAAACATGGGAGCTTGTTTTCACAAAAAACCTCAAGAACTTAAGTTTTTGAGGCTGATCTTGTCTCCATACCCTTTTTAATGAGCATAGTCAATGCAGTTGAAACAGAAGTGTCAAACCCTACTCAGGTACGTATATTTACTTTGGTTTTTGTTCTCATACTCAAGGTAAGAGCTCAGCTGGTCCAGCAGCAGCAGCAGGCAGCAGCAGCGGTGCAAGCAGCTCAGGCCCAAGCTGCTCAGATGGGAGCTTCAGGGCAGGTAAGGGCCCGGGGGCCAGTATCACAGGTCACAGGCCTGTGGCAAGTGCATGCTAGAGATGAGCATGGAGTTGGGTTTCTGATGGTTTCTGATGAGGGATCTGACATCGGTCATCCCCTATATAAAGGGAATATGGTCTTCTATGCTGTTTCTCCTTTGCCTGAAGTCAGAGGCAGGATTTCATTGACAACCTCTCTGTGCATGCTCTCTGTCCCAAGTAGGTACGAGTGTTGCCTGTACTGACACAGGAATGCACATGAGTAAGATGGTCTCCTGTGGGCACACTACAAGTCTGACTGTTGGTACCTGGAGAGTATCACCTCTTCTTTCGTTAAACTCTCTTAGGTGACTGCTTTGTTGTGTAAACTGATTTCTGTACTGTGAATCTTTGCCTGCTATCTTTAATCACATGTGATTTACCTTCCATCTTCATGTGTTGACTATAAAAGAAAATAGTATAGACAATGAAATCTCTCTGCACTCCCCTTTCAGTCCTTTCATCTTTCATTCTTCTTCTGAGTGAAATGGGCAGTAGATCTAGATTGCTCTTGTTCTGGATGTGAATTGTGAAGAACAAATGGCGTGTGTCACAAGTGCAGAGTTACATTAAAAAAAAAAGTGCTGGGTGAAAGGTTGTTGTCTAACATGGTTTTTTTATCCTGCAATACACCTGCAGCCCCAGTGGTTGTTTCTTGATGTGTGTCTGGTATGAAGGAGACATGGGGAAAAAAATGGGGAATGGCTTGAGCTGAACCTCTCATCCCATTTTCCACAAGAATATGAAAGTCTTTTGTGGCTTACCTCTGTAGTGTTTCGTATTGAGGCATTTTACAGACATGGGTAAGTACAAATATCACTACTTTGTAGATGAAGAGCGAGGCAGACAGATTAAATGAGGCTGACTAGGTCTAATGGCAGAATTCTTTTTGTATACCCAGACATTCCGTGTTTTTCAAGCACCATTTTCCATTCAGTGCACAAGTAATTTTATAGATTCAGTAGGAAGCTTTTTATATGGACTATGATAGCAATTGCTTCTTCAGTGTACAGACTTGTATCGGGGAGAGTGTCTTTACTGTGGTAACTCTCACGTGGCCCACATCCTTGTTGGTGTGGCCAGGTTCTGTTTCTGAATTGGTCCTTTGGCTTGTGTCGATGTAACACAGGATGTAAAAGCTGAGCAGCGGTAAGTACAGTTGGGACAGTACTGGCAGCAATGCAGAATTCTCTTCCTACAGTTGAAATGTGAATTAAAACTTCTTTGTTTCTTAAATAATTTCCAGGTGAGAGCTGCAGGGACTTAGGCTAACTGGAAGGAGACACTGACTTTTTTTCTTGTTACTAACTCTAATGGTGCTCTTTTCAACTCCAAAGCGGATGGATTGCATTTATGTAGAGTCAACTTAATTCTTGCCCTGTTTAGTGACTTCATGTGCCAGTGGCTTAACAGCACAGTGCATTTGAAAAGCTTTGGGTGATAACATGGTTGACAGTGAGTTTTGTATTGCAGCTTTATTCAGTCCTGTGTAGTAAACTTGGGGATTGCTCTCTGTCTACCACATATAGAGTTTGGAATATTCCACATACGGGCTTTACTCCATTTATGTTCATGCCATTGCAATACGAGTCTACTAAAATTCACTTACTACTATGAAGTCCAGTAACTAAATGGGTTTCTTGTATTTGTCTAAATATTTTCTGTATATAGTAGTTTTAAGATTGTGGCTGTATATAGTATTACAATGCAGCTTCAGCATTGGCAGTGTATAAGGATTTTCTTTCATTTGTAAGAAGTTTCTTTTAAGACTAGATTTTTGCTTTCTATTTAGTACATTTTTCAGTAGCATGAGCATTTTTAATAAATCTGCCTTGATTTCTTTATTTGGTTCAGGGAGGCTTTTTTTATAAACAAACCCTATCCCAATCTTCGCTTGTTACATTTAAACTTAGTCTTAAAGGGCTTTCAAACTGGGAATTTTGCTTGCTGTGTCTGCATTTTTCCTTTTCCATCAAGTCTCTGTAAATCCTTCCTACATAAAAGTAAAAGCAGTCCTGGGTTTAAACGTGGATTCATGTGAGTTTTGAAGTTCTTCTCTAAAGTTGTAAAGACACCACACAGGTCAGTGTTACCCTGCTTGGGTGTCTAGTCCTTGTGAGCATGTAACTCACCGGGAAGCTGGTAGCAGTAGTGTCCTAGCAACCAGGGAGCTATACAAAATGCTTGCAGCACCAAGGAAAAAAATCTGTAATCAACTGCAGTTAAGTATTAGTAAAGTTTAAGTCACTGTTCTGGTGCAGTTCCTTCAGGTGCTCAGAATGCAGAGTGGCTGTTGCTGTTTGAAAATCTGAGCTCCCTTTAGTGCAGTGGCACTGTACATACATGTGCTCACCAGAAGCTGTGTATTTATGGAATGCTGAATGTTTGGATGTTAGATAAAATAAAGTTACAGGTTCTGGATTCTAATTGTTCTATTCCACTTAATTTTCATCAAATGATGGGGTTTGTGGCTTACTTTGGAGGGAGATCATCTTCTTGCTCTCTGCTTTATCTCAATTTACAGGGTCTGGAATTTTATCCCATAGGAATCAATTTCACTTGTGGAGGCAGATTTGTGTTCAGTTAAAATCTTTTTCAAAAGTACTTAAACATTTCTGGTTGTGTTCCTGTTTCATGAGAAGAGTAACTCCTTTATGGATATATTGCTTTGGAACCCCCTTTCTTGACTCCTTTGTCAAAGGGTCACAGGTTTTGTAAATATAAATGAGCTGGAGAATGGGAAAAAATAGATTACTTTTGTTAAGAGAGTGGAATTGGTGTCATTTTATGTATATCTTTCCTTTCCAAAGCACACATTTCAAAAAATACAAAAAAACCTAACCCAAAATTGTATGCTTGTGCACTTGTTTGACCAACCACAATACTACAAACAGTTGAAAGCCTTTGAATTGGAGTTTGTCATGCTGGTTTCAGTGGTTTGCCAGACACTTAACCTGTGAATATTCTTCTAATTTCCTTTGCCTCAGTGGAAGTAATCTAAATCTTCACACTTTGGTGGTGTGGCTTCAGAAACATGGCCAAGATGGGACATGTGGGTCACCATAACATGCCTGGGATTCCACAAGCTCCAGAGATCTGTGTGCATTCACGAGGGTCTAAGATGGGGTGATTGTGCCTGAAAGGATATTTTTTCTTTCCCTCCCTAGCAATTTCCCCATTTTTTTTTGTTTTGTTAGGGTTATGTTGCTTCAGCAGCTCTCATATTGATATGTAGCTCTTCACTGCACTTCGTAGCATTCACATGTGCTTTGTGGCAGTGCTGGGTTGTTGTGTTTGCTCGTGGCGGCTGTTGCATGCTGTGTGTGCACGTGTGCATGTGTGTGTGATGTCTGAAGCGCTCTCATTTGTTTCCCTTTTGAAATCCTGTCTCTGACCATCCCTCTTTGCTTGGATGGAAAGGGACTGCATCACTCTGATGTTGTGAACTAACAGCTGTGCTGAATTTGACACTATTTTCTTTATCAGTTATTGCTTTCCTTTTTCAGTGTTGCTATGTTGTATTTAATTTTATTTATTTTTAACAATTGTAAGCACATGCATTCTTTGACTCTCTAGAGACATGTTGCTGGCTGCTTCAGTCCATTTACATAAACACCAAGCAGGAGTGCCTCGACCCATTTACAGGAAGGAGACTACATTATCTCTTAGGTTAGTTAGGATTGTGCAGGTTCCTTGGTAACATGTAAGCTAGGAAAGAAAGGTAGCCCAGAGAACTTTACTGTAGATCTTTGAAGTACCAAAGAGAAGCTCTTTTACTGATAAGTGAATCTGCCATAGTTACCTGAATACTACCTCAAAAATATGCTGAATTTGTTGTAAATTCTCAGTACGTGGTGTAATATCAAATTTTAAGTAAGGGCTATACAGAAATATATAGGTGTATATTATATATATATATAAAATCTGTGTGGCTTATGCAGGCTGATGGTTCTGAAAGGTACTTTCAGACACTGCAGAGCAGCATAGTCCTAATACTATTTTAAAGTCATTCATTCTAATGCTAACCTTAATCATTTACCCTAAATGATTGTGCTTTAGGGTGTCCTCACTCTATACAGCTGGAGAATCAAAAAGCATGAATAGGCTTGAGGAAGATCATGGACTCAGGATAATTTAGCACAACTTAGTAGTAGAGGAATAGGTATTTGTCAAAATTATGGAAATTAAAAAGGTGTATTTGACTTGTTCTGTGGGTTATAAAAGGAAGGAAATAGATTTTTCAAACCTGGAAGTCCTTTTTGTTGTCTTTGGCATTGTTATACTGGCATAGGTTAGGCTGGTGTGAAATTTGCTCACTGTGGAGCATTGTACTGACAGTTACTGTTGAACTGTCTGACAAAATGTCTTATAATGGAGGGGGCATTTGCAAATACTGCTAAACCCTTGGAGTCCACAGTGGGGGACAGCACATCAGAAACCTATGGCATTATAGAGATTCTTATATGGAGCATTCTTGACAGCAGTCTTAGAGTTATTATTTCCAAGAATTTTAGAACTTCAAGATGTCAGGAAAAATTTAAGAAAGGCCCTTCATGGAAATGACAGGATACTCAACCCTTGACCCACGGATCTGAGTCTGCATATCGGCTCTCTCAAGATACCAGGAATTCATTAGGTGCTCTCTGAAAACAGATAGAAGGAGTATAAAAAGGAGTTTGATTTCCAAGCCAGCACACTAGGTTAACCTTTAGAGAAAAGCTCACTAACCTTCCCTTCACGCTCCCCCCTCCCCAGTTCCTGGAGGGTGCATGTGCTTCTCATCCTGCCAGTGCACTGCATTTCTTGTTTTGCGATTACTTTTGTCTGTTGTCCCTCTGTCCTCAAAGATGATCACCGCACCTATGGCCCGAGGTGGGATGCAAATCAGACCACGGTTCCCGCCTACCACCGCTGTGTCTGCTACACCACCAAGCTCCATCCCCTTGGGCGGACAGCAAATGCCACAGGTATTTACTGGGTCAAAGCACATTGTGTCAGGAATTGTGCAAAGCTTCACTGCCTGGGTCTGTAGTGCTGCTTTTCAAGCAAGGGGACGTTCACATTTGCATCAAACAATGAACTTGCTGGTGTTACTCAGGGTGTTGGTCTGTTTAGGTTGTGGTTTTTTATGGATCATTTTTCATTTTAAGTAATAGGTTTTCTGAGAGCTTGAGATATCAAATAAAACATTTTTAAAGTGGCAGATATCTTTATTTTAGCATTTAAAACTTTTCCATGTTCAGAATTGATTCAAGTCTCAAATTAAAGGTCCGCACTCCATGAGTGTGCATTTCTGAGTGTTGCAAGTCAGCACTGCAGTGTACCCGGCTGAGTTGTGTCCAGGACCTTGCTTGGCTTATGTTCATGCTCTGTACAGGTGCTTCTTGTGTTATTAGTAAACCTGGCTCATTTCAGTTTGAGCAGCTTCTTAGCATGGTATCAGGGACACAGAAAAATTTGAACTGTTCTTTTCTTTCATGGTTGTGTAGGAGGCACTGCCAGGATTCCACTTGTACCTGCATCGGAGAAGAACCAGTGTAGGCAGGCTGGCAGCTCCTATCCAGCTGTTGCTGGAAAATGCATGAGGTCAGAACACTTCATTTCTTCACAGGAGTTTGCAAAGGTAGTGACAGTGACCAGAAGGATTCTGCAGTCATAGGGAAACACATCTATTGTCATTTCTGGTTGAAGATGGATGGTCATTTCAATCCAGGACAGTGTGTATATGTTAACTGTCATAAACCCCAGGCATAGCTGTGGAGTCAGAGGGGAATTTACTTTGTGCTTTGGTCACTGTAGCAGTTAATATATACTGAGATAATCATCTCCCACTTGAAATTTCCACAATATTTGAGGCTTTCCCAGGGATATTTAAATATTAGTTTTGCTTATATTTAGTATTTGACTCATAGCAAAAGACTTCTAGTTCAAGCATTCAGTGCCATAGGGCAATCTTTTAGCACTGTCATTGTTATTGAGGAGCTTTGATTTCTGACACCAATTGGTCCTCAGGAATGTTTTCAGTGTCATGCCAAGGATTATGAAAGTGATGTAGAAGCCTGAACAACTGCTCAAAGCAGAAGAAGAAGAGAAATTTTTCATGAACAGTGACTGGAGTGAAAATGGCTCCTAAGCAGGTGTTAGGATGAGTGAGTGAGTCATGGTTTACTGGTGGCCGGAAACATGTTTTGAAAGGCAGTCTGACCTGCCATATACTTGACAGCTCTGGATCAGCATGAATCTCTAGTACTGTCTGCCGAAACATTTTATTCTGGTTCTAGGCAGATTAGAAATCAGAAATGTTGTCTTTTACACCTCTTAATCTTGTAAAATGCTTAACTAATATTGTCTGTTGGATGTAACTTCCTTGTCATCAGAGCCCTTGCAGCTGTTCACAATAGGACTAAAGGGCTGTAGCATATATGTAGTTATTAATACTCATTTAAAAGCATGTCCTCTCCTTGACTATAATATCAAAGTCGATTTAGGTGTGGTGATAGGTAGTTCAGGGTGTATTTTCTCTTTAGGAAAGAATCTTGGTATTGCACTGAAGAATGCTTTTCAACAGAAGGACCAGATGTGATATCAATACCTTGTGGCTATTTATTTTTACCCCATATGACAAAACAGTCTGTCCTTTTTTATCACAAGACTCATTTGATTCTCCAGTGAGTTTATTTGTTTGGTTGGGGTTTTTTGCTTATTTTTTAAAAACAAAACAATGTTTATTTAAAACAAAACAATAAAAATTACTGATATGACATTGTATTCCACAATCACCTGGGGTTTTGATTTGCAACAGAGTTAGAACTGAGAGCCCTTACCAGCCTTATCTCCTGAGTGCTGTTCTGTGCCTGAGACTCAGCAAACTGGAGACAGAACTCATAGCTGAGTTTATCTTCCGGGACAGTGTGCTCTGAACACTAAGAATAGCTTTGATTTAGTGGATGTAAATGCAAAATTTTATCATGCAAGCCTAATCTTTTGGGCAAGACTTCAGAAAATTAGAGTATGGTGTCATGATCAGGTCACTGTAGAGTCACAGAGCAAATTCATACTCAGTGGGCTGTAGCAGCTGTCCATGGACATGCTTTTATGTGCAGAAATTCGTATCCCTCAGTGAAAAAATATGTAGTTGCATTTCCTTGTATCTGTTGAAGATGCAGGGTGTACAAATGATCAGTAACTATGGCTTAACTCTGGATTTGAATGAGTTCAGTGGAGTTAAAGCTCCGTAGTGGAGGGGTTTTTTTGTCTTTTGGGTTCATAGCAATTTTTGTGGTTGTTTGTTTGGGGTTTTTTAAGCCTTCTTTTTTCTCAGAGTCAGTTGTAAAGAGCATTCCCTAGAAGTTGGAAGTTTCATTAAATTGTTACAGTCTTAATCCGTGTCCTGCAAACAATGTAGAAACCTAAATCTGAAATCATCTTTAAATCTGTTCTATAGAACATCTGAAATTATTATGTAGCAAATGAACTGCTGTCAAAGAAAACCAAGGCAGTAAGTTCAGAACTGCCCACTTCTCAATGTTTTTGAAAATGTCACAATTTTGCTTACTCTTAGACATTGGCCTTTGCTGTTCTGAAATGAAGCTGGCAGAGAGCAAACCTGTTGCAAGAAGGTTTGCCTGTGCATGTATTTAAATGAGGAGGGGTAGTGCAAAAAAATTCAATTCATCCAGTGCTTATGTGCACAGTAAATGCTGCATGTCCTTTTCTTCGCTTTTCTGCAGCATTTGTAAATTAATGTAAATAATGTCCTTGGTGCTGAATTACACACAGAAACTTAAATCTGGCAAAAAACCTAATGAAATCTTCCCTCCTTCCCTCCTTCCCTCCTTCCCTCCTTCCCTCCTTCCCTCCTTCCCTCCTTCCCTCCTTCCCTCCTTCCCCCCTCCCAAAATACAAGGATTTAAGTGTTCAGAAGAAATTTTCTATAACCAACTTGAGACACTTAAAAGGGGCCTGATTTCCAGGAAGTGATGAACCACTCCAAGTGGTCTTTGTCTGACTTGATGAAAAATGGGTGCAGTATCCATATGGGTAAGTTCTAAATCACTTGCTGTCTAATAGCACATTAAATAGACTTGTGAAAAATCAGGGAATGCTTCTTGCAGTGTCCATCCCAGCTTCCTTCCAAACATGGTGAGCTGCCTGGTGTCTGTGGGAGGCAAACTGTGCTTTTCAATCTCAGAAATGCTTTTCCAGCTGTTGAGGAGAGACAAGCTGTTAAAGAATCCACCTCCTTTGGAAAACAGTAAGCACAGGCTCAGTAGTTGTTGACTATGCAGAAAAGGAAGATATTGTAGCTGATTTATAACATCATTTCAGCCTCACTTGTTCTAGGTATTACCTTTGTGTGAGAGGTCGCAGAGGTACTGGGGTTATTGAAGATTGAAAAAAAAATCATAGTATGTCAGGTTGCATTTGATTTTAAACTATTCTGTAATGGATGATAAACTAGTATCTTCAAGATTAGCAGTTTTGCACTGAGCTGGGGATTGTTTGTGCCCTTTTTTGGGGGGGAGTATGACCTTTTGCATAGCTGCAATGTGATGTACCAAGCAAAGCATTTCCTGTTGTAGTCAGTGTGTCCATGCAAAAGTAGACAATGTGCTAAATACTTTTCAGTGTGCTAAATATCATGTCCTCTGGATACAGTTGGATTATTTAGATGGATATTTAACAAGAGAGTGAAGGGCAACACCAATTTGCAGTGTCTGGGACTTGTGGATTTATTGGAACCTTCGCTTAAAAATGGTTTAGACTGAGGAAAGAGTTGTTAATTCAAAGATGCTAATCAATGACAGAATGGACACATGGGTTAATGAGCCACAATATATTGCCTCTGCAGGCTAATTCCATTTATCTTTGTATGTACTTATTTATAGCCTCAAGTCATAAGAACTCTGCGTGTGCCTTAAACAAACATGATCACTTAATATCTGCATTACTATACCATGCCTCTGCCAAGGTTTTCTTGTTTGGTTTTAAGTGATAAAGGGGAAAAATGTGTATTAAAACAAATGTGAGAAGTTGCTCAAGTTTGAGTATCATCTGGCTCTGGCACTGTATAAATAAATAATAACAGAATGTACAGAATAAACTTAGTTGTTACCCAGAGTTTGGCGCTGTTCTGGAAATGCTCTTACCTACCTGCCTTTTTGTCCTTTAGGCACACCTCATCATTCTCCAAAGGTCAGAAAGCTACTTCATTTTTTTTTCCACCCAGCCGTTCAGTTTGGAGTTTCTATCTCCACCCAGATTTTCAGAACTCAATATTTAAACAAGATGCTGGTGATTTGGCTTACCTAGTTTTTTCTTCCTTCTTCGTAAAGAAAACCAGTTGAGAAGCTACAGTCAAGTCTGACAGACCTTTGAAGACTGTAATTAAAATTTCTAAATAAGGAGGGTTTTTTGACTCTTAATTATCAAGTCGGAACTGTCTTTTCTTCCTGCTCTTCTTTAGTTCTAATAAAGTCCAGGTTTTTCGCATGGCATTTCCAACATTTTAATTGCAACATGATGGTTTGGGCAGTGAAAAATAATTATTATACAGTTAATTCAAGCTATGTGCAATTTTAATGGTTATTCTACTGAAGTTGGTAAGATTTACTGCCCTGAGAGCTTCAAGAGTGATACAGGTGGGAGTGTCCTTATGGGGGAGAAAGGTAACTAATGCTTTCATTTCTTGTAGGCCTGAGGAAACACTTCTCTCCACAGGTAAAGCCTTTTAGTTAGGTTCCCATCCTCTACTCCCTTTTGTTGTTACTGATCGTATTTTTTCCCACATTCCAGGTGAGCCAGAACAATATTACCATGATGTCATCCCCATCTCCTGTCCAGCAAGCTCAAACACCCCAGTCAATGCCTCCACCACCACAGCCGCAGCCATCTCCTCAGCCAGGCCAGCCAACTTCTCAGCCAAACTCAAATGTCAGGTGAGCCACACTGCAACTTTTGAGGACTTCTGTTAATGCCATAAGTGTGAGGTTTTCAAAACCATTCAATATATTTTACTCTGTTCCCGCCGAAGTGAATGAATTTTAATACCAACTGCACTGGAAGCACAGGGGAGACTATGAATACACTCTGAAAGCTGAATACAGGCTGAATACACTCTGAAAACCCCTATTTTACATAAAGAATCTGTGTATGAAATCCTCACCAAGGCAGAACTACAGAGTGCCATACCAATGCTTATAGGCCTGAAATCATATCTGCTTATAGGCTGATGATCCCTCCTTGTCAGATTCTGTCAGGTTTGCCTTTGTGCTTATTTTTCAGCTCTGGCCCTGCTCCATCACCCAGCAGCTTTCTCCCCAGTCCATCTCCACAACCATCGCAGAGCCCAGCAGCTGCACGAACACCTCAGAACTTTAGTGTCCCATCCCCAGGTCCTTTAAACACTCCAGGTAAATGATCTGAGAGCTATACTGCAGACCATGAGTTGGGCTGTGTTCTGGTAACTGTAATAGTTCCTGGGAAACCTGTTATTTTTGGCACAGTGTAAACTTCCAAGAGTTCTACGTAGCAGCTGGCATTGCAAGTAGTGAGCATGTCACATACACCACATAACACAACAGCTTGGATTCCCAAATCAAAATCAGTTGAAACCTCTTTTCTCATCACTGAGCTATGTAATGGGTTTTTCTAACTTCCCCCATATTTTGAAAAAAAAATGATAGTTAATGTAGTGGAGCAAGTTTATAGAGGCATAATGATTCCTTAGTTCCAACAGGAAATACACAGTGACACTGTGCAGTTGTAAAGGACATAACCACTTAATCACAGGCAGCAGGCTGCTTTGCTCCAGAACACCTTCCCAGGTGTCCTCTGGCACTTTGCACTTCCCTCCCAGACATAATAAGCAGTTTGTGATACTGTGAATGGAGGTAACATACTGGCTCCTTCTCATGCCAGTGTTGTGTGCTTTGCAGTTAGGAAAGGACCCACTTAACAAAAACTGCCGTGAATTTATTGTGTTTATTTAATGTTTAAAGCATCAGAGTGAAGGCAAGATAAAGACCTGGAAAATGGGTATATGGAACTTCAGAACTTTTCAGAAAAATATGGGTTAAGTGGGAATTGCTGTTCTGCCCATAGAACATGCTATTTCTACACAAAGACTAGAGGCTTGGGCAAGCACTTGAACTATGGAGGGCATCCAGTTGTGGATTTGGATATTTCACATGAGCTACACTTTGAGATCAAGATTCTGAAATGTGAGAATAATGTTCTGGAGTATCTTTTATCATCCTGTGACCTGCAGTCTTCCTTTTTGCTAGGAAATCCAAATTCTGTCATGAGTCCAGCCAGTTCTGGTCAGTCAGAGGAGCAGCAGTATCTGGAAAAACTCAAGCAGCTATCAAAATACATTGAGCCACTTCGGAGGATGATCAATAAAATAGATAAAAATGAAGGTGAGGTTTCCTGTATTTGGCCATGCATTTTGCTGTGTCAGCTCTCTTACCTGCTGAAAGAAGCAGTTCTTTGTCTTTTGTGGTGACTTCTTTTCCAGGGATTAAAAATGCCAGAGAAAGTTCGCTGTGCGTTCTTGCTTCTAACTAAAGATTTTAGTGTAAAGAGTGGGCAAAATCCCTATCTTTAAATTCTCATCAGTTTTTCTTTTACTTCTGATGGTTTTGAAACATGTAGAGTTTATGCTTTGGATATATTTAGGATTAGATGACAGGTCTTTAATCCTTACTACTTTCTTTAGTATTGGCTCATGTTTTCATTTCTGACAGTATGTTGTATTTCTGTCTGCAACAACAGAAGCTATTCCTGTAGTCAGTGTTTGTGTTTCTCATACTATTTCAGACAGGAAGAAGGACCTGAGTAAAATGAAGAGTCTCTTGGATATCCTGACTGACCCTTCAAAGCGGTAATTTTTTCTGTCAGTTTTCCCAGCTGTTCCAGAAATCCATTGTTTAGCATCCAGCCCTGTTGCCATTGAGGCTGTCTGTGGGGCTCAGATAGCAGAAACACTTCAGCTGAGGTGCCTATTTTGTGGGTGATGTGGATGAAATTTCTCCTCTTCTGCAGGTGCCCCCTGAAGACGCTGCAGAAATGTGAAATTGCTCTGGAGAAGCTGAAAAATGATATGGCTGTGGTATGTAATGCTTTGTGCCAGCAAAGATAAGCAATTCATTCCAAAAGGTCTTAAGATTTGGCAGGATCATTTTTGCAGTTTTTATTAGTCAAGCTGTTAAAACTTCAAGTAAGGTTGGACAAAATAAAACAGGAAAAAATGGGCAAGCATTTACTTCATGTAAGTCACTTGTATGTATCTTTTAACTGAACTTTCAGTTTCTTGTGCTTTGTGCCAAGACTTGAATAATTCTTTCTATGGACTGTGGCTGATTTCAGGACAACCTTCCTAAACCAAAACTGCACATGGGTTTTTTTTGCTTTACTTCCTCCCTTAATGTTACTGTATACAGTTTCGAGAATCATTCACATTCCATGCATTGGAAGTTTACTGCTGTAAAATTTTTCAGAATTAATAGTAGGTATTTCTATTTTTGGTGATGATTAAAAGAAAAGGGGCTTCTGTTGTGTTTCAGCCTACTCCACCACCTCCCCCAGTGCCCCCTACCAAACAGCAGTACTTGTGTCAGCCACTTTTGGATGCTGTTCTGGCCAACATCCGCTCACCAGTCTTCAACCATTCCCTGTACCGGACGTTCATGCCGGCGATGACCGCGATTCACGGGCAGCCCATCACGTACGTACCACAGGCCTGCTGCCTGTCTTCAGTGCTCATTATTTGAGGAAAAATGTTTTTGTAGAAACTATTAAAAGAGCAGATGGGTTTATGGATGGGGATGACTTATAGCTTTTCTTTTTTCACATGTAAAATATTTAACAAGTACAGCGTTGGCACATTTTCACCTGGTCCTTTTGTGGACTGTGTTTTACACAGGGCCCCAATTGCTTCCCCTCGAAAACGGAAATATGAAGAGGATGAAAGACAGACCATACCAAATGTCTTACAAGGAGAAGTTGCAAGATTAAATCCTAAATTCCTGGTGAACCTGGACCCTTCACACTGTAGTAATAACGGCACAGTTCATCTCATATGCAAACTAGGTAAGAAGACGGGGAAATGTGCAGTGTGGTTCCTCCTTGGGGTTCAGAGGCTAGAAACCAAGCTCAATTATGCACAAAAAGCCTACTGTCTGGCAAGAAATACTCTGTTCTGATGGAAGTGTGTTTGCCTTCTAGATGACAAGAATCTCCCAAATGTCCCACCACTCCAGCTCAGTGTTCCAGCGGACTATCCAGATCAGAGCCCTCTGTGGATAAAGAACCCCAGACAGTATGGTATGAAGATGCTGCCATGACAGTTGTTGGGCATGTGTATGTGGCAATAGTGGGGAAGTGTGAACACCTAATGTTGTTCTTTTACTGCAATGTTTTTAATATGATTTTTATCACAACTTCCTTTATGTGTTATCTTTTTTTTTCCAGCAGCCAATCCCTTTTTGCAGTCAGTGTATCAATACATGACTTCAAAGCTATTGCAACTCCCAGACAAGCATTCAGTCACAGCACTCTTGAACACCTGGGCACAAAGCATTCGTCAGGCCTGTCTCTCTGCTGCATAACAGCTTACCTCCTAAATCATGAAGCAAGAAAGGTCTCAACAGCTGGCCTCTTCCACATGCCACTGGAAAACCACAGTGTGGGGAGGTTACTTCAGAAGAAAGAAGCCTTATGTTGTTTTGTTTCTAGGTTGTCAGATTCAGTAAAGAACCTGATGTTAGACTTAGCTTTCAAGCTTTCTTCTTCTGCCTCTGTGGACTTTTGCCAGTCTTTTCAAATATACAAAATGTGTATATATGGTTCTCAAGACTGTATTTAGGATGAGTTTTTATTGTCTTCTTAGAGAAGAAACTATTTGTGGACTTCCATCAGGGAGTCTGGTATAAGAGGGGTAGGGAAAAAATGTCCTGATTTGCTTCAAAATTTGCTCAGTGCCAGTATTTCTTTCATACTGTATGTTCTGTGACCTGATACCGCCCCAGAAATAAATGAGCTGCAACTAGAATGTGCTTGCAAACTTCCCAGTGGGTGTAGGAAATCTTTTTGACTATTAGCTTTGCCCAGAGATGGGATAAATGACATCCTTTTAAGGCATCCCTCAAATATGTGAGATAAATCAGGATAATTATACTTGGGGGTGGGAATGTGGAACCAAACAGAATAAAAAAGGTATTTTGTAGCTTATTTTAAATGCTGCTTTGTATAAACCATTTTTGGTTAGCATGGACCACGTTTCTCACTCCAGAAGGGTAAGGTTGATGAGAAAGAAGAGATACTAATGTGCACACTGACTTGCTCTAAAAATTCAGTAAATGTGTACGTAAAGGTGGGGAGGGGAAATCAACAGTCTAAAGGCCAAGTGACACAAATCAATCCAGCAGGCTTGTAGCTACATTTCTTCTTTTCAATCTTTCTGAGGCATCTGGCTTCCATTGGGAGTTAATGCAGCGCACTGAAAATGTTTCTATACTACATCAGTTTGTTTAAACAGAAAAGGCAAAAAACATCTCAGGACTGGAGATATTGTGCCTTGAACAGTGATGGGCACTCAAGTCAGTCAGCAGCTGCCTTATTGTTGGGCACTTTTAATGAAAGCATTTACCACAAGTAACTCTAATTTAATGCATTTTTCGTAATTCCCCATGTGTCTAAGTTGCTCTCTCCTAAGTTCCTGCTGCAGGAGAATTTCAAATATCAGATGTTCCAATTATATCCTGCCCCATCTCTCTCCGTATTGTGCAGCAAACCTTAAAGAGTAGCTGGGCTCTCTTACAGTACTGTCAAGAAATTGCTGTGACCTCTGTAAATCCATGTGGTGTCATAAGTTTTAGGATGTTTTTAAATGTGGGTACTTAGTAAGCACTGACTGAGGCAGCAGAATGCTATCAGTATTTTGTACATGAGCTAATGCATTACCTGTTTGTTTCTACTGTAATAAATTTATTATTATTCCTGTGTTGAATTCTAACATTGTACTGCTCTTGCCCTGTTAGATACCAGTGTCATTACATGAGGGTTACTGTGTTCAATGGTAAGTGAAAATTCACAGGCTTTGAAGGTTAGGGAACGAAATCATAAATGGCTCTGCATCTCATGCCCCACTATCCTTACTGTCCTTAGTGAACTGAAGACCTGGTCAAGAGGTTAGTGATGGGCTCTACCTAGGGCATGACTGCAGTTTTATAAATACTCATGGCTCATTCTTCCCCCTCAAAAAAAACCAAACAACGTATTCACTAGAGTCTACAGGAACACTTTTATAAAAATAAAATTTACACTGATTATCTCTACAAGGCCACATCATTGTTTATAAAACTCCATTAACTTTAGTATTAAAAAATACTTTAGGAAGATCTGATATAATTAAAATGTTTTAGTCATGGAATCCCAGGCTCATCCTTAAAATGTTTATTTTTACAAACCAGGAAGAGGAAACTAGTGTTCATGTGGTTTCCATCCTTCAAAGAAAAAAGTCATTATTACAGCATAAAGAAAATATCCAATTAGGATAATGAATGTGCAGGCAACTGGTCCAATGTAAAACCAGGATGCAAGGAAGTAGATCATCAGCAAAGAAATCAGAGTCCTGTAGCTGGCCAGAAACCTCAGACTGATCCTGGGTCCCCAGTTCAGGCTCGTTCTGTCCCTCACCACAGGGCTGTACCTGATTTTCTGTACGAGCTGGGGGTTGGTCAGATGATAGCGACAAAGTCTGCCAACAAAATCTTCCCTGGAGCAAAGCACTTCCATCTGATCAGCAAACTGAGGTAAGAAGTTAAAAGTTAGTGTCCTCTTGCAAATGCTGTCATAAAGTAACTTATTTTATTATTTTATTTATAGAATGCAGATTATAGGAAATGGGGGATCAAACTGCACTTTTAAACAGCAGAACTGTCTTAGTGCAGACTTGCCTTGTGTTCCTCATACCTAAAAAAATAATTTGCTTTTCCTGTTTTAGAAGTGTGCATTCTGAATGTTACTCCATTGTTCATCAACCACGAGTCCCTATATAAATCACATTTACAATGTTTTGTGTAGGAGAAGCAGAATTACACGTACAGAAGCAGGCCTCTTACTACTAGGAAATACCCATCTAGACCACAATAAAGAAGATGGAGTAAGAACGAATGAAGTGTCATGTATGTACATGTGGAGTAAAGAACAGAAATTTGCAGTGGAGAATACAGAACGAGGCAGTGCTGTACTTACCCTTTCGTTGAGCACTGAGGATAAGCGGAACAGGAGACGGACAAGAGCGGCATTTTCGTAGCTGCGGATGGGCTGAAGCTCAGTATCCCCTTGATACTGCACCTCAAACCTACGTAAGCCATTTATGATCTAGAAAAGGGAAAATAAACACCTCATCTTGTAGCTCCCATCTGAAACACCTTTTTAGTGGCACCTCTCTTAGGCTCAAGTAAGCTGCATTTCTCTTCATCACAGAAGGACAACTTGTTTTTTCAAGAACAACATAGGGAGTGATATGGAATCATTTCTCTCTCACCTGGTACCTGCCAAGGGGTGTAAGAATGAGGCCGTTCTCACTTGCAATGCAGTCTGGAAGCTGTTTTTTTCCATTCTCATCTTGAGCTGTGCCACACTTCATCATCATCTGGGTCAGCTGGGCTTCACTCAGCTACGCAAGAATAACACAGTTCTAAAGCAGGTGTTTGATCTACCCCCCACTGAATTTACTTCTCACTTAAACTCATTAGCATTGGAAGTCTTTGACAGCCAGCTCAGATACCAAGAACTGCTTAATAGCACCTCGGTTAGACATTAAAAAAAGATGAACCTCTCCAGATTTGTCTGTGCTTGTCAAGTTCTAGAGAAGTGCTCTGGTTTGTATCTCCCTTAGCTCTCAAAGAGTATCAAAGAGCTGTCTCCTAGGGCAATTCTGTAAAAGGGAGTGTGACTGCAGAGAAATTAATCCGTTATTTTTAAGTTTAACAGTTCGTCCATAGCTGCAGTTGTAGGTTTGATACTTAGAAATTCAGAACACCTAATTCCATCTATATTGAAAATGGGTTTTGAAGCGGTCACGTAAAGTCGAGAAGATGTTAAAATTTACTAGCAAGGTTTCTGGATAACTTTGTGACCCCACAAAGTACAAGAGACACAGACGTACACTTGACGAATCCTGACTCTTGTTCTCGCTGCACAAGTTCTTAGAAAGATGTTACATACCTTAAAGATCTGGCACAAATATTCTAGTGCCTTCTCTAAATATTCATCTGTTTTTTTGATGCTGTCCTGCCCAATTTCATCAAGATCATTGCCTGTGTAGGAACCATTCATCTCAGATGGTGTGAATCTAAACCATGAGAAGAAAGACTGGCTGGCCATTGTCTCTGCAGAATGGTCTGATATGGACTTTGCTGTCTGCTGTGCCTGACAAATTAACTGAGCCAGTTTTAACACCTAAAACAAAAAACAAAACAAAACTGTGTGGGACAAAGATAAAGGACCACTAAGCATCAATACATGGATAAAACGGTGCCTTGACAGCCAAAAGTGAGAGCAATCCCAGGAAACTCACTCCCTTTAGTGCATAGGGATTTGTGCTGACTCTTAGTTGGATTTCCAATAGGGCATAGGCAGTTCTGTTGAAGAATTTAAGAAACCTCAGTGCTACTTAGGTTCTTCAGATGCTTTTTTTTTCATTCCTGCTGCTTTTGTCTGACTTGCTGGTAGGTACTGATCAATCACAAGATCACAGTAAGCATGTTTGAGGGGAAATACTATATACTGCTCCAAGGCAGCAAGCTGTTACATTAACTTATCAAAGAGAAGCAGATTTTTACAGCTGTGCTGGACTGAGACCCCTCAGGGTCCAGAAGTCACTGTCAGCAAACTAAATCATACAGTAATGCAGAGTGTAAAGTTTTCCACTCCTAACTTCTCCTGACATGGATGCTCAGCACTGAGAAAACATCTGTCAAAGTAGAAAGGTGGGTGACAAGGAGCTTGTTGCTTACCAAATTCCTGACTTCCGTGCCAAACATCTGTTTATACTGAAAATCCTGTCCTTCCAGGCTGTAAACATGACTCTTCACCTTAAATGAGGCATCTGTAACAGCTGGAGACCGTGATGACAAAAAGCTCCCACCAAGAGTGGGGCTCATAAAAAGTCGGTGTTGACGGTGGGGAATAACAAGTTCTGGCTCCAGGAATAACTGTTCTCCTAGAATTTGAAAAAAGCAGTGAAGATGGTTACATAATACTGGTCTTGCCTGAGGAAGGTCCAGCTGCCTTAAGGCTGCTGGGCAACTTTATTTAGAGAGTGAGTTCTAAGGGGAAAGAGGCCTTAATTACTGTTTATTATTTACTTCTCTCTGCCCAGAGCAGAAAATGTCAGAGTGCATTTAATGCAGACCATACAAGCAGCATTGTAAGTTTGTAACATTTTTGAACAAAAGGCAGTGGAGAAACATACTTCAGACATTGATACTTGTCAAATCTCACCACTCCAAAATTTACTATTTCCTAATTATCCTGAAGCGCATGCATGACTCTTTTACTAAGTATAGGGACTTTCAGAGATGTACAAAGTTTAAATCTTGAGGTATATAATGAAGTAATACAAGTGTAAGAAAAACTGACAATTGGAATTGTGTTCTTTAAAGAAAAGTTGTGGAATTAAATGTATGGTGATTAGGAGAAAACTATAGACTTACTAAACCAACTGACAAACATTAGTGAAGACAGACTTTTGAATGGCAAAATAGCATGCAAAATGGGAGAGAAGCCGATTCACCTCAGTGCTTCTGGGGTGAGATACAACTATTGTCAAGAAAGGTTGAGACGGGACAACATAAGATGTCAAAATATCCTTTTACCTTTCAAGATCATTTCAGCTAGATTGGGCTGAGCAAAGACCTTAGCAACTCGGAACACCATGAGGGCATTTTTTGGACTGACCAAGTCCGTTCGAAGAGCTCTGTTCAGAAATCCCACAAACAGCTTGGTATACATGAGTAGGTTTTCTTGAATGAAGGCAGCCCTGTCAAAGTGAGTACAGGATTTGTGAGTACAGCTATTTAAAGACTTGTTATTTTGTCTTCTACCAAATAAGCCACTAAGGGAATGTTTTATACTGTCTCTGAAAAGATGATCAATTTACACTGAGACAAAAGAATACTCTCAAAACAAACACTGGTGTTCTAAGAAATCATCTCTAGTCTTATATAGGACTTTACTTCAGATTGGTGCACAGTTCCTGAAATACTGCTGTTTTACTCAGAATCTCCATGAGGATTGGCTCAGATTACTCACAGCTGCTCCCCTCCTCACCATTTCTCGGAGACACTGCGAGGCAAAGGTTCTGTGCTTTGTGGCTTTTCGGGCGCATACCTCCAAGGCTGCAAGTAACTTAACCACATCTCAAGAACCTAAGCAAAATCACACATAAACCCACATGAGTGCCATACTTTTTTGGACAGGAAGGCAGGAAGGGTTTTTTGTTAATTTTTTAATTTGTTCTATAAAAAATTCTACTGCTCTAGAAAAGAGATGTAAAGACCAAGAAACAGCAATAACTAATAACTAGTTCTGTTGAGTACAGACTTAGGTGGAGAAGCAGGTACATACTGCTCTGAAAGATGCATCCAGAGGCCAGTGGCCAAAACAGTGTTGCAGAAAGATATAAAGCTTCTCCTGGACAAACCGAGGAATCACAACCCTGCAAAAAGAGTCAAAGACAGTCATATGTATCAACTGGCAGCAAATTTTAAAAACAAAAAACCCAACCCTACCAACCAACAACCCAACACACTTTCACAAATGCAAATAGAGAAAGAATTGAGCAAAATTTGTTCTTTTTTAACTGAAACTACTTCAAGCCACTGAATTTCAACTCGAATTATTAAATACCAAATACTAAACTAACCTTGGCCAGAATCCTCTGGTAGCTTTTTCTTTTCTCTATAGACTAGTGCAATAGCTGCTGCTGAAGCTGCCCCCCCAGTGGATGTGAGAAACATGATCCATTAGCTCTCATGTACTTTTGATAATGTACTTCTGTATTTAGCATCAAAACAGCATAATTCAACCTCTCAGAGAAAGCTGAGATTTTAATGGAGAAAGCTCAGCTTTTCAGGGAGAAGTTCTATACATTTCAGAGACATGCTCATGTACCAACCTTTTAAACTCCTCCAGTGGGCTGGCTGTGTGGGAGTGGGCTGAAGGGGAGAGAGGCTCTGGTTTCAGGCTGTTGCTGAAAGCATGCAGATGTTTCACAAGCAGTCGTACCACTAGCACGTGCTCTTCAGTGGGCTTGAATGACTCCTAGATTCAAAGCAAAAGAGAGGCAACTAATGAGTGTCATTTGCTAAATGTCCAGGGAATTCAGGAAAATTATATTCTCAGATCAAAATACAGGAAATGCTCTCTTCCTTCTAGGTTCTTCACCATAGTTTGGTGCCACCTGACTTTGGACAGGCCTGCTCCCCAGGACAAGCTGCATCAATCTTCTGCCATCAGTTCACTAAGAAACAGTAGCATATTTGGATTGTAAGAAAAGTTATCTACAGTACTCTAATGCACCGAATTTTGGGCTTTCTTTAAAGAACAGAATAACTTGTAGATTTTGACTTACCCCTTTCTGAAAAAAAATATTCAGCCTTTCATTATGGCTTGTAAGTTCATTGCTGCAGAAGCACAGCAGGTCCTTTGTTTATGCTCATGGCTGGCTTTACAGAGTTCTCCTTCCTATGCTGGTACTCATCAGCCTTACAAGAGAGAATAATCCTAGACAGAGTTATAGTAAGAATAAGAACTGCTTTGAGTCCTCTGAGATCCTGTTGGTTCTAACATCCTTAGGGGGAGAAGTAGCCTGGGTGGGAGTAGGACAAGGAGTGATGGTGAGCCACAGTGATGTTACTAATGAGCAAGCGAGTGTTTGATATAGCAGGGAGGTGAACAAGGAAAAGAAGAGCTGGTTCTCCTGGGTGCCGCACCAGAGTGGGTCTGCTGCAGAATGTGCATACAAAGCACAAACTCCTTTGCTACTGTCATCTGCTTTAAGAGTAGTGAACTAATCTCAGTCCACCACTGAAGGCAGATTTTGAGATTTGTATTCTGTTTCACAGGAGTTGACGAGAATAATGTACATGAAACGTAAGTTACAGCTACAAATATAATGGAAAGTGCTGGAAAGGTGTATTGGACAATAGCTGCAAGAAGTTTCCAGTGCTTGAGGCAGAGAGGGAGGGCGTGTCAGTGCGTATCTTTATGTCCTTTCTCAGCAATGCCTGATGCAAAGCAGATGTGTTTTTACACTCTAAGATTTTGAATACACTGTGACATTCACTCCAGGAAGAGATTCCAGGCTCGATGACAGATACAGTCCTGTAGTGCAACCAGATCTGAGACTCTTCTAAGAGAGAGATAAACCTTTACCAGTTCTAATGAAGGCTGGGCTTGTTTTTGACAGCTCCTACTTCTATCAGCATGTTTTCTACAGAACTGATGAGTTTATGCAAGAGGGTAGAACTCCAAGAAGTTGTGTGGTCCTTGGAGTTTGGACCAGGATCTCCACAGCAATTAGAGAGGCTAATTTAGTACTCTGCTATAGGCCTTGAAAGGGTGTAATTTTAAAAATCCCAAGCACCCCTTGAAGGTACCTTTGGAATTTACAAAACCAGCCTACTTCAATACATCATTTTGGGTGATGTTAGTAGCTTTTTCACATAGCAATTCTTTTAATTTCCTCTTAGCCTGGATCACCACCATTATGAACATCACTGCTTAGAACTCTTTTTCCCAAGTGTTTTTTTTGTCAAACCTTTTCCTACAGGATGGATGTATGCCATTCTTAACACAGTAATTAGTTAAATGTAACAGTAAAAAAGATTTAAAGTAGTACTTTCTGTGTTCCTTTCTAAACAGCGCCTTGAGATATCATAGCACTTAATTAAAACAAAACAAAACAAAAAAAGGATTAAAGAGCAGGGAAATGCCATGTAGTGCTAAAGAGCTTTATAGTACATAAGCTTAGCCCTCCCCATTCCCAAAATGAAGACCCAATGAATAAAGGTCTGAAGTAGGGAAAGAGGAATCAGCAATCTGTTCCAACAGGAATGTTTCTGCATGCACATTTCCTGAACAATCTGCAAATGTACCACTCGTGCTTTTGCAGAAGTGGACAGTCAAGTTGACACTGCCACCACAAATTTAGTATTATCCAATGACATTTCCTTGGCTAAAAACCCCCAGATGTTACCTACCTTAATCTGGGTGACAGCCATGCAAATTCTGATCTTTTCTTCCACGCAAGGTTTGCTTAAATGACTACTGTGTGAGAGGCAGAAATCTGCCATTGGTGAAGACAGCTTTGGTGCCAAAAACCAGCATAGCTGGCAAGTCTTACATTGCAAGAATGCACCTCTAGAAATAGAGTTTCCAATTAGTCCTCAAAACATGCTAGAGTTTAACTCTTCTCCATGACCTTTGCTAATATATCTCAGTATCTATTGCACTGAAAAATTTAGTGAATTTCAATGCAGTGTTCTCAAATTATAAAACCACAACTTGGCAGAAGAAGCTGCTGTACAGCCAGCACCAATACACTTCGCAGATTATATGATGGAACAAGATTTTTAAAAAGGAAACAAAATGAAAAGATGATAATACTTGGTATGCGTGGAGGGCCTGGTAGCTGGATTGGGCAGGACTACCGTGGTGTTTACTGGAGATACTGAGTCGGTAGTGGAGAACCTCCAGCTGAGACAACAGAAACAAAAAGGAAGGGGGGAGGGAAAAAAGGAGAGAAGAGAGCAAGAGAAAAAAAAAGTGAGAATGAGCCCAAGGAAGAAGGGTGGGGGAAAAAATGAACATCACAAATACAGTCAGGGACAACATATCACAATAACAACTGCAGCCACAGTATCCTCTTTTTTCTGGTGTTCTGTAGATTGATTCCACAGTATTTCTTATCCTTTATCAACTTGGAAATAAAACCGGGGGCAGGTGTCAAAAAAGTGACTGTTCTCTTTGCTATGCTCAAAGCAAGGACTGGTAGGGGATAGATATGGAGCTTTTGCCAAATAAATTCCCCATTTCAGAAGTGAATTGAACTGCAGAAACAAGGATTTACACACTGTTACAGTGTTTTATTAAAAACCGAGTAAAAGAGAGCAATATTCTGCAAGCATTTTACATCTATTTTGAAAACTTTGTCATTTCTTCTTGTTCTGCTGGAGAAACACAGTTTGTATGCAGAAGAAAAAATTGAAGTTTCCTGTCCAGAGAAATCCTATGTCTTCTCTCAACTTAAAGGCCATTTGGAAGGCTGCAGGTCGAGTGAATTTCCTCAAAAGAGGAAATTACTTTTGCTAGTAGGGAAACATTACATATCTAAATAGGCAAAGACATACCTAGCACAGTGTTATATACTTATGCAAAAAGCACCTTGCCATAACACTGAAGTCTCTGCAAGCCTCAGCCAGATCCCTTCTTGCAGGAACAACCTGAACAGTGTTTCTGACAATGACAGTGAAGAGGATACTGTAGCAACAGTGACACACATGTATGAAATTAATGAAAAAACATAAAACAAAAAATGTACACTACACAGACCCCAATGACTGTTGTCAGGCATCTAAACTAACTCTCCAGATCACACCTCTGCTGTCTTTAAACAGCCTCTACCCCATCTCCTCCGGTGTCAGTTTGGCAGCTTTTGGTTTCACACCCTTAGAGTGGCAGGATTGTTACTGCAGGCTCCCCAATAGCTTGGGCAGGTCATCTGCTTCCAAACTGACTCCCCTGCCACAGGAATCTGCAACCCCCTGTATTTTAATGGGTGTTCCACATGCAGTGCTGAGGGCTGAACACCTGGCATTGGAAGGTCAGGAAGCATTACACGAAGTTTTATCAAACTACTACTTTTTAAGGGTTTCTTGTGATAACAGCAGAACGGAATAGGAAAAAAGATGCTGCACACTTGGACTCTAGATCATCAGAGAAAGAAAAAACAGACAGAAGAATTGGAAAATAGTTGAATTAAATGGGAAAACAGTGACAGCATAGCAAATAGCATCAACCTCAGGTTCACAGCAGACCCAAAAAGAATTCAAAGCTGTAATGTAGTATATCTTCTCAAAAGAAACTATTTACTATTCATGCCCCTGCCTTCTACTTATAAAGGGAAGTCCGTGATGACATTAACAAGGTTTAAGGAAAAATCTATCAATCTCCTTCTCAAGAAAGTTACATATCTGAGATCTGTCTTGGTCCATGAAAGCAAACAAATGTGGCTGCTGGACAAAGAGTGAGCAAGTTCTGCAAAACCTCATCCCACCTTCCAGTACAGATATGCAGCCATTACAAATCACTAATAGTCAAACAGCTCTAGATCCAGGACTGGATGGTCACTAAGTACCCTTCCTTCCAAACACACAACAGGCTAAATGGAATCAAGTGAACCTGCATAATTATCAGTAATTTTAAGAATAAGGTATAGGGCCATCTTGGGTCTCCAGTCAAGGTCTTTAATGCTTGTGTTAAAATAGAACTTACACTTCTGGATGTTCTACTTCGTCATTTGAGGAACTACAAGGCAGACTGTTCTCCTTCAGCCCACTCAGTCTACGAAGTTCAGTTTAAGCATCACAGGCTAATGAACAGTCATGCCCCCAACTGATCTGGAACCTTTCCTCAGTTCTGCAGGAGAGATCCTTCAACCATTTATGCATGTCACAGGGAATTCCAGTCCCCCATTCCAGTGCTCCACCCCCGCAAAGAGTGAAGATTTCCTATTTTACATGTTCATGATTACTTCCCATCAAAGATGAAACTAAAATACGATCAAGGAGTTATGGCCTCAAGCTGTGGCTCAACAGACCTTGTGGAGGATCCTGAAGTGCTGATTTCAGAGAACTGTAAGCTCTACCTAGGCCCTACTCCACCATAACGTGGAGAGTCATTGTCTGCAACTGCTTCTCCCTAGTGCTAGAAGAGAGCATCTGAAATACAGAGGGTGAACAGAGGAGAGAAGTTTAAAGCAATCATCATTTCTGGCCTAAGCACAGCGCTTGATGCACAGAGACTGGACAGACAGACAGACCAAAGGTACTTCAAGCAAAGCCTTTCCATCACAGGTGCACAGCCATGCTGCTGGGAGTCCCAAGTGGAGACTTTGCAACATTAGTGAGTTTGCATTTTGACCTCAACTTTGAGAATAAAAGACAAAACCCATCACATTTTAGCTCTCCAATGTTTCTCCCTAGCTAAATAGAAATGTGTTTTATTTCATATCCTGTGGAGTGAAGGATAAGAATTTCTCAATCAACTCTTATATTGCACTTCCACACAGGAATAAATCCTGAGTAGCTTTTATTATTCTCTCCCCTTCTATGAAAGTCCCACTGTGACCCAGAGGGAATTCAGAGGATCGATATTTTCTCCTTCAAATTCCCTTTACATTTATAATGCCTTTAATCTTAGCCTCCCCAACACTTACTTACTTCTTACATGCAGTAGTTTGTTACTGAACAGGCCACCACAAACTGCTTACAACAGTGTATTATCTGAGCAAGAGCTTGTCAGATAATCCAAACTCTGCAGCTCCAGAACTGCTTCTGACACCATTATGGTGAAAAGCATATTTTGGAACATGAAACAATAAAAATGGCACTTTAGTAAGATTTTTTTAAATTTGGATTTAGGCTAAATTATGGTTATGGATGTTAGAAATTACTAATTGGTATTTCAGTAACAGTCGCTATCTCTGCTGGAAATCAATTTTAGCTATTTTTAGCAGTCATGTTGCCCCAGTGGGATTTAACACAATGGTTTTATAATAGCATCTTCTCAATCATTAGTACTTTAACATTGATGTTCAGATTGTTGTGACCATCCCACAAACTCATCTTGAACAAAAAAAAGAAACAAAAACCAGAACAAAACTAACACAACTTCTGCAATGAAGGCAAATCTGGATGACACACTTATTCACAACATTCTTTGTAACTGGATTATCAACTCTGACACACCCACGTACATACTCTGGTAAGTTATTTCTTTCCTTTGGACCAATATACAAAAAATAATTCTCCACAGAATAGCAGATTTACCCCAAGGTAGGAGCTCAACCATCAGGTGATGTTCATGAATGCAGTACAAACTATTACCTTGACGTGAGGGGACTGCATTTTCTGATACATTTCCAGTGAATAATGATGAAGCCACATTTCAACAAAGATCTGCAAAACAAATATTTTCTCAGGTAGGGAAAGAGAAATAATCCTGCACTGTCAGTCAGAAGATAAGTATAAGGAAGACCACAGTATATAACTTGAAAACTAAGCTGTACTGGTAAATAGACAGCACCTATTCAAGATGTTTCAGGTTATCATGTCAATGGCTGAGACTACAAATTCTTAGCACCTGCCAGGCATCAATTAGTCAGTTCAGCAACATGGTAGGAACTTGTTTCAGAACAACTAGTAAATCCAGATTTTCTTTTCCTTCTCTTGATAGTGAACAAAACCAACTTGGCCGTGTTTAACCTTTGCACAGAGCATAGAACTGATCTAAGATGTAAAAAAGAAAATCAGGTGCAGAAACTTTTCCAGAAAAAAATACTCAAATGTCTAAGATCAGTTGTTAGATCCTTAGGCTAAAAAAAGATACTAAGTGCCTTTCTAGGCTACAACTTAACTGCTTCACAGTGGTTCTTCCTGGATTAACAGAAACCAACAACTGCACTGCTCAATTCCAAAACCAAGCTAAAGCAAACTGGCCTAACTGCCTCTGCTTTAAAAAGAAGAGATCCCTCAGTGAGCAGAAAGAAACACTGCAGGGTGTTTTCTTCCTTAAATGCACCATACCTGTAGCAGCGTTTCTGATCTCCAGATCTCCTGGGAAGCTGGGTCAGCGTTCACAGAGGGCTGGTGGGCAATGTGCCGTTTCAGCAGGCTGGTGTGATGCATGCCATAGGAGGAGAAAGGCACTGCTGGAGACCTTTGAGGACAAATGCACGGAAATACAGAAGTCAGTGAGCCTCGACACAGTACAGGAGGATGTATCATTGCTTTTAATCAGTATTTTATAAACTGGAAAACAGTTTTTTAAACTGCATAATTGATTACACTTTTCAAACTTCTGCTACTTACTATAATTACTAATCACTTCAACTATAACTGTAAGCAAACACTGCATCACTATTCCTATGTAAAAAGTACATACAGATCGAAGTGTGGAGGTGTTTTCTACTTGTTAGAGATTTTGTTCCAACAAGCCATATTTTGCCTGCACTGTTTCCACAATTTGTCCCTGACACTGTAGCCATTACCTGGGAGTCGGGGAAGGGATGGCTCCCCCAGGATTTGAAGAAGGTGGGGGAAGAACACTTCCTTCTGTGGGTAGGAAACACTTCAGGTACGTGTCCACCAGGATGAAATAAGCACTGTTGGAAGGGCTGACATGATGGGTGACAGGTGAGTTCTGTAACAGACACACAGGGTACACCTGGGGTTAAACACTGCTGCTTTAAGCCAGTGCTGGGCAGTGATGCCAGACTCCCTCAGCATAAAAAAGCAGAAGCCCAGTGGTTAGAAAGGGTGAATTGGCAGTAGAGACCCTTTGGAGCAAAGGTAAATGAGCTGCAAGAGAAGTGCTGCTGTAGCAATGACTGTAACCAAGCAGGAGAGGAGAGGTAACAACAGGCAGAGGAACCAAAGAACCACACCCCACAGTACCAAGCTGTGGTTATGACTGTAGAGAAATCCTTACTGGATACAGGGGGAGAGAAACTATTTGGAATCCATTGCCTGCTCCTTGCTGGCATGAGACTACTTACTGGCATATCTAAGGTGGATATTTTATTATCCAGTCTTGGATCATCAAGTGAACCAAAGCAATAACAAATTCCAACAGAACAGATAAAATGGCTAATTTAGCTAAACAGCACCCCAGGAGGCTCGTAGAGCATTATGGAGAAAGGCCAATACTATTTTAAGGGAAAAAATGTGAAAGGTACTTACCTTCTGTGTAATCAAACTAATTGCGAAGTAAAACATGTAATATTCAAATGGATCTGGAAGAACAGAGTTAAGGATCACACGATAAAAAGTAGGTACAGCTGTTAGATATCAGGAGATGCTGAATAGTACACTAGAATTGTACTTTGTCAATGCTAAATTACCTTGCTAGGGCTTTTGAGCAAATTCAGCCTTGGCTTCCTGCTTTTTAACTGACTGAAACATTGGTAATTGAGGTGTTCTCTGTGTGACAAGGTGTGTTTGTGCTAATCTTGGCACATTTGACTATTTCAAACTGAAACCAGCACAGCTCCAGCTACACTGCTTCCAAAAGAGCAAAGCTGCAAAGTGAACATGCCCTTTTCCTACCATATTGCATAAACTACAAGTAGTTACAAAACCAAAAATTGTGAAATATAAGACTCTACTGAAAACACTGGGAATTTTGTTGTTGACTTGATTAAGGCCAGAAATTCCTCCACCAAGGGTTTGTAAGAGGACACGTTTATTTTAAGTTGTAATCTAAACATTTCTAGTCAGCCCAAACTCTTCAGCATGGCCATAATTTACCCCATATACACAGTAAATGTAGAACAGAAACACTCATTATCTCTCAGTTTTAGATATTTAAAAAGAATTAGATACCCAACTGTTAAAAGGATACTAAGAGCCAAATTCAAACCTAAACCACCAGATGAAGGAAACTGGACTTTGTTGTGGTATAAAGAGCATTCTGGTAGAACTTGCTCTTGTATTGAAGCCTTCACAGGGCCCTGAAAGACAAAGGAATGAAATATTAATCTGGCTACTCAGCATATTGCAGAGTACGTTTTCAGATAGTGAGATTCTGCGTTCCAGCATTCTGGGATGATCTCTACATTCAGCTCAGTGGGATTTTATTGCATTGTTCCTTGTCAAAAGGCAGGGTCTGCAGAGAACTCTCAACTTTCTCTCTGAAAATGAGTACTCAGTATTTTCAAAATTTAAATTCAGTATTTTTTTTAAAAAGCCTTCACTGTGACTTTTCCAGTTGGAGTGGGAACGGTAGAGTATTGGTGTTTGGCTGCTGGTTTTGCTCAGGTAATTGAGCTGTGGACCAGCAATTACCACATGAGGTTTCCTTTTGTTAAAGACTGTAGGACTATCTGAACCAATTTCTAGATAGCATGTAGGTGGTAGCAATGGAAGAAACACAGTGAAACAACTCTGCAAATGAACATTTTTGTTTGAAATCGGATACTTCATATCCAGGATAGCAGTTAGACTTCAAACACATGGGCACAAAGTGTAGGCAGGGAAGACACTGCTCTGTGATAAGTTTAGAAAGCTATTTTCAATCCTGCAACTACTAATAACCACACAACTCTTCCTGGGGACAGAGCAACAATCACAGTGCAGCTTTCTTGGATGAACACACATATCCAGCTGCTGAGATCCACAATCTCCTAGAGATTTTATGGCTGAGAACTCTTCTCCTCCAGGAGCCATTTCAAGAAATGGGTCTGCTCTAAACCTGGAGCACTGAGGCTACACCTTGGCCTATACTGAAGTGTAGATATAAAGTGCGTGCAAATTTCCAGTAGCTGCAACAACAACTACATTCCCTTCTTACAAACTGTTCAGTTACTCACTGGAAGATAAGAAACTGGGAAATCATATCTGTACTCTTCTGCCTGGAGTTTGTAAACCAGCTTCATCATCGGGCCACTGCAAACAAGCACCAGAAAGAAAATCTCATGGTGAATACCTTCTCCTGCCTCACTTCTGTGAACTTAGGTTTGCACAATGGAAAAAGGTTAAACACTGGTCATTTGTTCACCAATTCATTTCTTAATCTGTGCTGAAATGAATGCGTTTACCTGGGATCCAGGAAATCCAAAGCCACAGAATATTCATTAGGATTTGTTCTTCCTTGCAAACAGCGAAGATTCCAGCCTATGATGATGCCATCCAAGCTGCCAAAAATGCTCTCCACCAGCCATGGGAAGATGCCATGTAGTTCCTTTAGGGAAAAGAGACCAAAGAATTAAGGTGCACAGTCCCTCACTTGGACTCTCTACTGCATGTACTAGAACACACAAAGATATGTCTGCCATTTATTTACAACTGTTCCTGGATTATCACTGGGAAGATCATCCGTTCAAAGCATTGCATGGCAATTATGGGAGATCTATCCTGATTTCTGATCCTACTGAAGTTGCAACAATGCTCATCAGCATCATTTGCAGTTATTTGCCATATTTTAAAAACGAGTTTTCTTTGTGAACTGAGGCTGAAAATATTAATGAAGGACGGTGAAATGAAACAACCTTTTAATGACTAGAAAAAGTTCTTAATTCTTGGAAACACTGGATTCCCACTGTTTCACTGGGGGCCCTCAAAACTCAGAATCACAGAATCAGTTAGGTTGGAAAAGAGCTCTGAGATCATCGAGTCCATCCTATGATCGAACACCACCGTGTCAACCAGACCACGGCACTGAGCGGCACATCCAGCCTTTCCTTAAACACCTCCACGTGACTCCATCACCTCCCTGGGCAGCCCGTTCCAGGCAGTTTGTTTTGAAGAGGAACAAAGAAAACAGTAATATAAAAAACCAATTCCCCTGAAACTTGCCAGGCAGTGAGCTTCTGAAAAAGCACTGACTGCTCACCTTGGCAGGGAGCTCTTCGATGACCGTCTCCAGATCGTGGCACCTCTGCGCAAACGGTTTGTTGACACAATCCGCCTTCAGCGTGGCCTGTTACGAACCACAAGGGAAATCCAATCACCGCTGCCGGGCAGGAGAGCGCTTACCGCGGCCATGATGTGCAAAAATCCTCCCCTTGCGCCGCTCCTCCGGCGCAGCATTTCTGCCGACACCTGAGGCTGCGCGGACCGACCCGCGGCTGCCTTCACAGGTACAGCACCAATGTACCGGGACACCGCTCCGCTACCCGCCCGGCCCGGCCCGGCCCCGCCCCGCGAGTTCGCACGGCTGCAGCGCGCCCATTCCCACCCAGCAGGAGGAAGACGGGCCGCTACAGCGCGGCCGTCCGCTCGCACCCACCAGCAGGAAGCTGGGCTGCTGCAGGTGCGGCCCGGCCATGCCGCCTGGCCCGTCCCGCAGCGGCCCCGGCTCCCGCGCCCGCGCGCCCCTTCTGCGTCACGGCCCGCGCAGATGACGTCACGGCGGCGTTGCCATGGAGAAGGGCCCGCGCTGAGGGAGAGTGGGGCCCGCGGTCGGAGGGACTCAGCGCCTTCACATCCATGGAATATTCTGAGTTGGAAGGGACCCACAAGGATCGTCGAGTCCAGCTCCTGGCGGTGCCCAGGTCACCCCAACAATCCCACCCTGTGCCTGAGAGCGTTGTCCAAACACTCATTGAGCTCTGTCAGCCTTGGGGCCATGACCACTGCCCTGGCGAGCCTGTTAAGTGCCCAGCCACCCTTTGGGGGAAGAACCTTTTCGTGATATCCATCTTAAACCTCCCCTGACTCAGCTTTGTGCCGTTTCCTCGAGTTCTGTCCCTGGTCATCAGAGAGGAGGTCGGGGCCCGCCCCTCCACTGCTCCTCGCGAGGATGTTGAAGAGTGCAATGAAACCTCCCCTCAGTCTTCTCCAAACTGAACAAAGTGCCCTTAGCTGCTCCTCTAAGCTTCCCCTTCAGACCCTTCACCATTCTCGTGTCCCTCCTTTGGACGCTCTCTAATAACTTAATGTCTTTTTTATACTGTGGTGCCCAAAACAGCACACAGTATTCAAGGTGAGGCTACCCCAGTGCAGAGCAGGGTGGGACAATCCTCTCCCTTGCCCGGCTGGCAATGCTATGCCTGCTGTCCCCCAGGACACGGTTGGCCCTCCTGGCTGCCAGCGCAATGGTGACTCACATCCAATTTTCCAGGACCCCCAGGTCCCTTCCCACAACTGCCCTCCAGCCTCTCATTCCTCAGTCCATACACACAGCCAAGATTGCCCTGTCCTAGGTACAGAATCCGTCACTCTTGTTAAATTTCATACGGTTGGTGATTGCCCAGCCCTCTAATTTACCGAGGTCCCTGTGCAGGGCCTCTCTGCCTTTGAGGGAGTGCCCCATAATCCGTGTTTGGGGCTCCAGGGGTTTCTTTCGCAGCCGTACCCAGAGATCTGTTAAAAACTCGTGGTCTCCCAAGGCAGGGGGAGCCGCGGGCAGACGCTCACAGCGACTCCCGGCTTGGTGGGGGAGTCGAGGCCATCGTTTGCTGATATTGGTGTGGGATGAGCATCGTGTGAGCAAATTAAAACAGTGAGGGCAAAGGCAGACCTCACTGACAGCACACACCTCCTGACTGTTCAAAAGGGCAGTTTTGTTCAAACTATAGCACGCGTGCGTGTGTCCTGTGTGGGATTCCAGCCGTTTTTTACACGTCCCTTTGTAGACACAGACTGACTGTGAGTGAACACGAGTCCTTGAGGGGTCGGTCCGTCCTCCAGGTGGGGACAACGAGCTGCTTTAGCTTCAGAAAAAGCTACTGGGACTTGATGGCAAAGATTCTGCGATGTGTTTATTCAGCTGTGAAAGTTATACGTGTGAATGTCAGGAATTAAGGAAACACTAGACCTGATGTATTTTCAGTGGGTGATAGGATCGGAGAAAGAAAGCAAGAAGAAATAAAGGATTGGGTGAATATGTGGAAACAGAACACTGGAGGTGCTCAGTGGGGATGGCTGAGTGATGCCTGTTCAAGCAAATAGCTGCATGAGAGAAATACATAAAATTATTTTAAGAACTAATGGAACTGCTGAAGAGAACTGTGTAACGACAGTTTGGCATGCTCTGGAGCCTGCTGAAACTGATGGTATAGGTCCATTATCCCTCTTACATATATCATTTTCAAATGTATATATCAAGATTGTATATGTATTTTTTCCCATTTTGCAGATGCAAAGACCGAAGTCCAGAAAAGTCACCTTACCTAGGTTTCCTCTTTACCTTCCTCCCAAATTTTAGCTGCCTTTAAGCCATAGCAACAAGAAAGGCTTTTTTCTGTTGTTGGTATGTTTTTCCTGAGAGAAGTATTCCTGCGAGAGTTGGAGGCTGAGCTGTTTTCTGCAAGTATGGATTCCTTGTTTTGGGGCTTGTTTTATGTTTTTGTCATTCATTGTCAGAGGTTTCTGACAGGCATAGAGGTGACTAACCAGCCATACTAAGAGCTCTCCTAGGTAGCCTCACATTTTGTCACCTTGGTGTAGTCACTAGAGCATCAATCAAACTCTACAGAGGTAATTAAGTTAATGTAATTGTCATAAAGATGAATGACTCAATTTGTGCATAGAAGATTGAGTTAATACAACACCCAGTTACCAGAAAATCCACGAGGAATAGAGAGCCTCTAAATCCTCCAATGCCAGCTTGCACTGTTACTGATGCTCAGGTTAAACATTTGAGACAAGTAAGGAACCAGACTGTGTGGTTCTGGTGCTCACAGTGCTGTCTCTGGAGCTCACACAGCCTTTTTTCTGAAAGCAGTACTAAAAACTTTTGAATTAATTCATATGGGACATGCACTGCTTCATCCACAGGCATCGATGGGAACTTTGGGCTCAGGAGCGTTACATCAAGGCTTTAGTAAGTGGCTTTTCCCGTTTAAAATGAAGTGGTGTTTGTAGTGAGAGATGCCATCTTTTATAGAGCTGATGGATATCAGAGGGAGAAACAGAAGCTTTTGGACACACCAGCTTCTCTTGAAGTCTGAGTCAGATGCAGCAAACAAGTCCAAGCTGGGAACACGTGACTGTAACTTTAACCTGATTATGCTGATTAATGAAAGGAGAAGACAAATTAGAAATAATCTAATGTAGAGAAATAGCATAGGCATCTGGTAACATAGTCAGACCTTGTTGCTTTTGCAGGATTAATTTAATCTCTTCCTGTAAGTACAGGTTAGAGTGTTCTAACAGGGAAGATCTGTCAAATGTTTTCTTTTGGCTGGAGAATTGTTTGGGTGTTGCTTTGTCAGGGATGGGTGAAATGATTGGAAAACATACAGTCTGTTCAGCTGTGATGGGAACAAAACCAGACTACCAGTTAATGAGAAACCATCTGGAACAGGGCCTGGATTCATATAGGTGAGGAGAAAAGGGGAATTTTCAGAACTGTCATCATGTTTCTAGTCCAACCAAGGTAACGTCTCTGTCCAAAGCTGTTCAGTTCATGTAGACATCAACCTTATACTGTTCCTGACATGCACAGGCCTGCTGACGCTGTCAGTCAGAGTTTCACATGGCTAGAGATGAGACTTCATGTGTAGTCTGAGGAAACATTAACTGACCCAGTGCATGTAATGGCTTCTCCTGTGAAGGAAATGTCAGCAGGCACTCAGGGTGCATTGAACCATTGCAGGATGAGGCATCTCCTTCTCCACCCAGTTTGAGTATGCAGCTCTTTGGGAATCCATTGTCATTTTTCCTAATGATTCCTACAAATTTGTTATATTTTTGCCTAGTTTCTGCAGGCAGAGATTGCTTAAGATATTGCATGACAGCATGGTATCAGGAGTTCCAGCTCCAGCTTGCCTCCCACAGTCTTGAGAGTACCTTCAGAATAGCCTGATTTAATAAGCGGTGTATTTTGTGCCTGTTTATGGAGTTTTGCAACTTTGGCAGTCCCATTTTAAAGATTTTCTTCTCCATATGAAGTGCTAGGTATTTGGTTTTAATTAAAATTTGATTTCTTGCATAATCACATGAATCCAAGAGCTTGAGGCATAAGTAATCTGAGCATTTCAACACTTGGAATAAAATGTGAGTACTGGTGGCAGAGTGTGTGAACATAAGGCATTATGCAGGGCGCTAAAACAACTCTTGGATCAAGAGTCTGAGGAAGCTGGAATATGGTGACCATTACTGGGTTTTGCTTTTTTGTCATAGTGGTTGAGGTCTGGGATTGGGCTTTGAGAAGTAAAGCCACACTTAAGGTACCATTTTCCATTCTAGTTGCTGGTGGTCCATATTTTGATTTTTAGTAAGGTTAGTTTGGGCAAGAAAACACTTTGTGCCATTTGTGAGAAGCTTTTCTGTTGATTTTGAAGGAAATAGTACTTCAAGCTGATAACTATGCTTTCATTTCCGGAAATTTCCCTGTTTCTAAAGCAAGATCTTGTTGCAGTAAGATAAGGATGAATTGCTCAGCTTTAACTAATACTTGAAGCGTGCAGTAGGAGCTCTGCTTGCTATTTATACTTTGCCAAATTGATGTTCCTATTTCTCAGTTCACCAGGTTTCTGCAGAGTGCCACTGATGGCAAAGTCACCTTCTCCTCATGAGTTGCAGTTCTATCCGTAGGCCTATAGAACAGGGGCACTGTGAAGGAGGAGGTTGCCTTTGGCTGCACCTACATCCTACCCCTGGATGTGCACAGTGCTCCACACAGCCCTGAGGGGAGGAGTGGGCTCCTGATTAAATGCTCCTCTGTCTGTGGAATTTGTTACAGAGCTCCAAATCAGCCTCTACATTATGTGCATTTCCAGCTGTACAGTCTGGGCCTTCCAGAGAGAATCCTTTATTTGTCAGGTAATTACTGTTCTCATTTAGAACAGATACTTGTTCGTGTTCTGACGCATTTCCAAGTGTCTTCCCAAATGCATGATATTCACCAGTGTGGTGGAGAAGCACCTGTCCTGCAGAGGGACGGTGATATTCCTTGCTCCACAGTGATGGGTACCTACGAATGTGATCACTCTGTGTCCCTGAAAGGCAGCTTCTCTATCTACAAGATTTGTGTTAGGTGAGTTTTCCCAAGGAAACTGCCTGGCTGTCACCATGGCAAGATGTCCTTGGATTAGTTTAGCATCCAGGTCCTTTTAGAACCCCAGTACTCAAAAAAACCCTAAATAAGTAAATACAGCTCTAAGCTGCTTAATAAAATGAAATATAATAAAGAAGAAATAATAGCCTTAGGAAGGGAGGCAGTTCAGAGCTATAATATGAATGGAATAAGCTGTAGCTGGTTGGTTTTATAACTGATACAGTATTTCATGTTATTTTTATCCTTCCAGTTAAAACCAGATACTCTTAAAGAGCAGTGAATCTATTTAATGATACCTTTAATAATCTCCGCTTTCCTTTTGAAAGCCATATTTTGGAAGCAGAATGTCTCTCCCACTAATGGCTGTCTGCCAACTGGCTTTCATCTTTATCCTTTCTGATTCTGCAGTCTTTTACCCCTGTGAATAATTTGCTCTTACAGCATGCTGTTTTTAGCTCCTAGCAGTCAAGAAGGGAGAAATCAATGTAGATTGCTGGGGTGAGTGACCAGAAGGTGACACTTGAAAGCCTTGACTATTGGCTGCTTCAGCCTGACAAGCACGATGAAGTGTGCATGAATGGGGAACTACATGGAGCCATGAAGGAGAATCAGTCACAGGACTTCAGAAAAGAATATAAAAAAGAGCAAATAAATAAGATCCCCTGAGGTAGAAAGTAGAGACTCATGTAAGAAGCTTCTGTGAACACTGAACAACTTCTGGTGTAGATTCACCTTTCAAATATTTTACTCACATTTATTGTCCACCTTCTTTTTTAAATTTGGCTTAGCAACGTGTGAGGCCACAGGTTTTCATCAAGATGCTTATAGACATGGCATTGACATTTGTATTTAATCAAATACACTTTTAAAGATAGTTTGGATTTATATGATTTTTAACTTCTCAGAAGCTGACACTTTCTTTTTACTTGAAGATGGAAGATGGATTTGTTTCCTTGCAGTACAAGTGTTGAAATTGCTTTTCTAATGTAACACCATTTTGAATGTAACAGATTTATCACTAACCATTATTTGCTTCTTTAATTTTATTTCTCAGTCCAAGTGCCCAATTCTGTAACCGAAATTGTCACGATAAAATCTCGCAGTCATACGGGAGATGGAATTAAGGATGGAATTAAGAGTTTCTGCTTTGGATGCCAAGCCAAGCATTCAAGAGCATTTGAAATGTTAAAATGAAAGAAACTGTCTTGGAACAGGCTGTTCTTATCCTGAACCAGATTTCTTGGTGTATTTCCAGCAGTACTGAACACAACTGAGAAATGGGCCCCAGAACTAAAATTTGGGACCCAGTAGGACAGGACCTGTTCTGTTGCTTTGCTCCTTGGGGTCTTAGAGCTAACCTAAAGCAAACTGTGTGCAGGGGCACCAGGCTCATGCCTGCTGTGTGTAAATGCAGGACACAGAGCAGATAGATTATCAACCAACAATTCATCCTATGCACGTGAAGTTCTCAATTGCCAGATTTCCTGGGTTGAAGTTTATTTTGTATCATAAGAAAGGATTTAAAATAAACCCTGCAGTTCTTCATTGTGTGTCAGCCTGTAATACATGTAGGAAGGTCAGTGGGATCATATCTGGTGCAGGATGGTACCTGTAAGGGCTTACAGGAATACTATAAAGAACAGAACATCACATTGTTCTGTTGTCCAATACTAAAACTTTGTAATCTTGCATCTAAATATGAAATATTGAATAGTGAATGTCACAATAGGTGCCTGTAAATCATTCAAGTTTGGAGAATAAGTAAAACATTTGCCTGAGGGGAAATATAAATTTTTATTCCCGCTGTGGTGGGAAATGAATGTGATTTGTAAGATTGCTGTTGGTTAAAATGAAATACAGTTTATTGCATAAAGATGAAGGGATTCAGATAAGTGCCATGTGCAGGGTTATTTCTGTTGTGCTGTATAAGTATATGGCTTATCTATATATCAACATGTATCAACAGCTTATCTATATATCAACTATATATCAACAGCTCCTGTTCTAGGGAGCTCAGAGACAGACTGAGAGTAGGAACCATGCCTGGACTGGGTTGTCATTCGAGGATAGAGTTCAGATTGTGTGGCAGGTACCTCGTGCCTCCATATACTGTTCTTATATCCTTCAAGTTCAGAAGTTTTGGAGTTGCTGAACAAGCCACAATAGAGGAGAAGAAGACACTGGCAACCTTAGGTATTTAAGGTGATGTTTGCTGAAAGTTATTGAAATGCATAAGCAGAAAAACCCAGAAATTTCTGAGTGTTGGTCAGCTCCAGGTGTTAAAAAATCACCACCATCAATGCTAGAAGTGCTCTTGCTGAACCTGGAGCCCTATCAGTCATCTTCTGCAGACCTATCAGCTGTTTTGTGTAGCACAAAACACGATGTAATGTCAAGAACAGCCCGGGGAAGATCTTTTTTCCTGTAGGTGTCCTCATCTCCCAATCTATTCACTAAATTGTGTATTAGTTTCTAAATGCCCTGAGGCACTGATGGATTCTGCACAGATGTTTCTCAAAATACAGCCCACCTGACAGGACAGAGTACTCATCAAAGCATCACTGGAGAACAGCAGTAGCTCTGCCACTGGAGACTACTCCCACCTAAACCTTACCAAGTTTTGCAGTGAATCCCACTGTATAAATCTCAGTACAGACATGGAGTAAGAGAAATCTAGATGTACAGTGAGAGAGGGACACTCAAGAGGGGTTGTCAAAACAGTGGGAAGACTGTTGGTAGGGTTCCCTCAACACCTTGTGACCTAGGAATGTGGCTGTTATCCTGGCTTAGAGGCCAGTCAAGATTTAGAGTCAAGATTATGGCTCTGAGAATGAGAAATTCAACCATACAGTAGGAGTGGAGTTCAGAGGTGATACCAGAATAAAATGAGGGCTTTTATTTGGGCTCTCCCCTGAGCGATCCTTTGACTGGGGACTGGCGTGCCCCATGGATAAGGGACATCTTAGGGGTAGGTGAGGGATGGAGTCTAGTGGCTCTTAGGCAGAGACACTGGGGTCACAGAATCATTTAAGTTGGAAAAGGCTTTTAAGACCGTCAAGTCTAACAGTTAACCCAGCACTGCCTTCTCAGCCAGAGCCTTGTTCCCCTGTGCCTCCTGAGCTGTATTTCCTGGGCTCAGTGTGGATGGTGCCCATGCCAGCACCATCCAGGTACCACAGTTTACCGGGAGTGTAACCAGAACCAGAAATGTGGAGCCTGCACAGCAGCCTCCAATGCCCCGGCAGGAGATCCACTCCTGCTGAAAGCATTAGGGCTGTCACTGCCAGAGAGGAAAAGAACCATGCCATGAATTTTTCCTTAGCACAGCCAGGGTTAACACAATACACCCTCAGCACCCACTTATTTTTCTTGGGACAGAGCTACTCTCCTATATAAATAGAGATTAAGTTCATTGCATCCTTCTAAAGGATCCACTATCAAATTGTGTTTAGAATTGCACAGAGGTCCAGGGAGAGGGCAGAGTTCCCAGTTTCACTAATGAACTTTGTTTCCAAGCCTGTGTCTTTTTTTTTTTAAACTCTTCTCTATTTCCCAGAAATGTGTTCTGCTTTTCGACCCTTAGAACTCATTATCTCGTATTTCTAGCATGCTGAGAGATTCTAGCTCCATACTTCCTTTACTTCCTGTCCGTGATAGTTTAACCTCTAGGAATTCACATTGCTTCTCCACCATCATCGAGCTGTAGCTGTGCAATTCCTTTCCTATTGCTGTCCATTTCATACTGTTCTCTGAGTGTTTGGATTTAACATTCCTGTTACTTGTAATAAAAGGAAGTGACTGAACACCAACTTTTACATCATTTTACTGTTACTGACATTATATGGCTGATCAGGAATGCCAAATTACAACCTTAAGAAGAACAAAAGTTCCCTTGTAAGAGCTATATTTGCATGATGGGAATTCATGCTGCACTGTCACAAATGAACAGGCGTCAGCTTGGAGCAAGGAGGTGCCTGAGGGCTACTTCCAACTTCTGGCCTTGTTATTGAGGGTACTACTGTGACAGTGGGATACTATTAGTTTCAAAAATGTAGGCACCTGTCCTCTGCAGCAAGTAGCCACCATTAATCCTCACTTTGCTGGGTCACCGGGGAAGCACCAATGGAATCACTTGGACTCAAAAGCAAGTTCTATCTTAAATTTCATGTGGAAGCTGGCTATTATGGATAATAGCTCTTAACTGTAGTCTGATGTAAATATTATTCTCTGTCATGTTCTCTGTCGGAAATTATTTCCAGTCCATCACATGTTCTCAGTGGGACAGATATGTTGTCACTGCTTCTGTTGTGATTGTCGGTTCAGCAGTTAAACCTTGAATCTCAGGTGACTTCATGTGTCAACATAAATACAGCTGGGATAGGAACCTGCTTTTGGGTTTCTAGTGGGTCATGGGAAATGAAGTTTATAATTCATAAGCAATGATTTGAGATGGTTCTGTGTTTATCTTGAACTCCTCTGTCACAACGTATTTGCATTTATCGGGAGATCCCATTTAACTGTCTAACACATTCCTGAGGTGTGAGCATGCACTGACTGTAGGTGCAGGGTTATGGTTGAATGGATAAAGCCTGTGTTTTTGAAAAAGAGTAAGAGGTTACTCAAATCTCCCTTTTTCTTTCTTGTTATAAATCCCTTTATAGTTCATATTCCAGGGCTCCTGCTGAGCTATGACTGTACTTCAGCCTGTTTTTCAGAAGAGCCCTGAAAAGTTGGCTCAGTTGCCCAAAGGGTCAGAGGACAGGCAGCTCTTTCAGTCTCAGTGGGTTTCTTCCCTTCTGATTGTTCATTTAGAGTAACATTCCCAAAGCCTTTATTCTGAGTTGTTGCACGGGCTGCTCCTTGGGACTTCAGGGCTCAAGGTGCTGCAGTCAGGAGGGTGTTAAAGGGGACATGATTGGCAGTGGGTTTCAGAAGGTGCTGCTTTGAGAGTGGCTCTTTCCCAATCACCTCATTGCTCTGGGCTCACTGGAGGGGCAGCAGTAGGTCACAGGCCTGACAGCACTGAGTCCTCTCCAGTGGTGAAGTGACAGTGCTTCCTTAGGTCAAATATAGCTACTTTGGCAAGTCCTGTTTTTCTAAAGCAGAGACTCACCACTGCTATTCCATTGCTGGAATAACAGCAGTCTGGGGGATCACGAGTGATGAGCCTGAAGGGAAACAGCACAGTGAAGATGTGTTTTGCTCTGAAGACTTTTATTATGCTGTAAATCAGAAGCTAGATTAAACTGGAAAAATCCATTAAACTGAATTATCAAGGGATACCACATACAAAGAGGCACTTGTGGCTCAGGATGTTTCTGAATTTCAGGTCTTTGGAGGCTGAGAGAGCATGTAGGAAAGAATCACTACACATTCATTGTGTACTCTTCCTGCTGTAGTCTTCCCTGGGCATACAGTGCCGGCTGCTGCCAAGAGACAGGAGCTGTGGGGCTCTCAGTTTGACCCACCTTCCTGGTTTTTTTGTTCTAATGTAAATATAGTCAACATCTAAGCCTATTGTTTAGAAAGGACAGAAATGTAAGCAAATGAGACAAATGTTCTTTAGATTAAACAGTATCTATGACCGTGAAACCGGGACAGGGCTGTGCTGTATGTCTTTACATTTGAACATTGAACTGTTTCAGGGTGTTTTAAAATTTTTTTTCTCTTTCTAAACAATGTATGGAGAACAGAAAAGTTTTCTGCATATAAACACTTTTATTTTTTACTGAGTTTATGTTTTCAAAATGGCTATTTGGTTGACCTTGAATAAACAAGCCTCCAAAATATGGTGTTGGGCAATCTTGGCCGCTAGTATGTGTGTGAAGAGTGTGTTTATGTATGTGTCCAACTCTGTTCAGACTGACTGAATTTCATGTCAGGCAAGGAGATATAAAACGTGTGCAGTCTGCTGAGAGCCCAGGCTTGGCAGGTATCTGGAATCCTGCACAAATCTGCCCTTGACTCTGCAGCAAGTGTCAGACCTTGAGGAGGAAGCAGAAGAGGGAAAGTCCAAACTGGCTCTGAGATGTGGCACCATTTTAGCACTTGACATGAAATAGAGACTGACATTCAGGAACTTGGTTTCACTTGTCCCAGGCAGTGGGAAATAGGAATAGGCAAAAGAAGGAAAAAGCACTGGTTAACTTCCGGCAGGAGCAAAGGGCCTGCTGGGAGTTGAGTGTGGAAGAAGTGTTTCTTTGGGCCTTGGTGATGGCTGCCTGACTTGAAGGACTAAGTTTTCCCATTCCAGGAGGTGATAGATGCTAGGCAGAGCTGCTGAAAGAAAAGAATTGTCCCTGCAGTGGAGACGTGGCTGGGCTCTGCCATGTCAGGAGGGAGCCACTGGGGAGAGAGCGGCCGCAGGCACCAACTGTCCTAGAAAGGAGAGAGATGAAGTTTCGGTAATAAGGCACTGCCCATGCCCTTGGGCAACCCAGAGGATCTCTGTAACTGATTATGAATTCCACATGTTTTGGGGATGGAAGGCTTTATGGCTGTGAAGCACTCAAGAGGCTGCACCAGGAATTGCCATCTGGGAAAGTTGTGTGGACATGAAGAAGGTCTCAGAAAAGAAAGCAGCAGGCAGGAGATAGATGCTGATGGGATAATGTGATGGAAATACCTGCAGTCACCTGGTAGGAGAGCTGTGGATCTCTGTAACTCATCCAGGGGCCTGAAGTGACAGAAAGTTTGGTCACTCCGCATGTACAGCATCCAAAAACTCTGCCTGAACTACGCAGTGAAAGTGGAAGCACTGTGAAAATTGCTGGTGCAGACGGAAAGGAAAAGTGGCCAGAAGGGAAGCCAAGATGCCATCAGCCTCGTGGCTGTGGCACCTGGAGCTGGGTTTTGATTTCCTGAATTTCAGAGGCTGAAGGACCATGTCCATTTTCCATTCTGGCTGCTAGCATGGAGCTCTGGAAATACACACTATGATCCAGTTTCTGTGTTCCCGAAGCTTTCAAATTAATTTAATCTTCATTAAACTAGGACAAACTGTCCAGTCACTGCTGGAAGTCCTTTAATCTGTTGCAGACAAACCCCAGATGTTTCTCTGTGCATTATTTATTTTGTCCTTTCTACGCTGACCCTGGTGCACCATGTAGAAACTGTTTCTTTTTGTTAAATGCTGCTGCTTCCATCTGTCCTTTGGTATGGAGACCAGCAGCCCTGCTTTTTATGGAAAAAACCCCACAAAACCCAAAAAACAACAACAAAAAACCCTAAACCAAAACAAACCAACCAACCAATCAAACAAAAAACAAAGAAAGAAAACCCAAAAAAGACCCCCAACCCTCCCCCAAAACAACTCCCCCCAAACCCTCAAGGTTTTCTTGAGTCAGCCTTTTTCCTCATGCAACAACCTTTCTTTTGATGACTTCTGTGGAAATCTACACATTTCTGTACTGGCTTAGGGTTTGAATCCAGAGGAGGCTTGTGAAATGTACTGTGCTGCTACAGCTACTGCCACATGATTTGGAAAGGGACCATGTAATTGTTGAGAACTAGAATGCATTGCTGACAATAACTTACTTGCATTTTCCAATCTGATAAGCTGAAAATGTCTTACTTCAATACGGTAAGAATCGTAACCAGCTGTTGTACAAAGAGAGGTCTTAAAATTAAATATTAAAGGTAGAAAAGAAGGGAAGGTTATGTATGAAATTCTGAAAACAGCTTATTCTCTATTGAAATAAAAATATATAGTACTCAGGCATCTCAGCTCAGGTATTCTTACACTATATATTTAACACTGACAAAGATTAATACTCAAATTCTAAATGTGGGAAAGCAGGGATTTTTTCCATTCCCGTTGTTCATGCTCATGAACAAGCAGCAGTTGACTTCTTGCATTTCCTACCCCATGTTCCAGCTGAGTAAATTTTGGGACTATAATATCAGCATGTCCCTAGAGGAAAGAGTGTAAAATTTTGAAGGGAAGAAGGAGACATTTACAATGATCAGAGTGTGGGAAAGTGGCTGATGATAAGTAATACAACAGCTCCAAAGGGAATTGTGCAACAGCCTGGAAACACCATATTTGAATACCAGGGAATTTCCAAAGTAAAACAGCAGTGAAAGATAATCAGGGAAAAAGAAAAGTACAGAAAACAAAACCTACAAGACTGATTTTCTCTTTTCCTGCATGCTGCTCTTCCACTTTCTAGGGAAGAAAGCAAACAGTTTCTTGTACTCTTGCACAAGGAAAGGGTTACCTCACATGAGCTCCCAGGGCCATTCAGAAAGAAGGGAAGTCATTGTGAAGCAATGCTGTTATCCCTGGAACCAAGACAGAGCTAGGAGCCTACATCTGTAGTTGCACAATACCAATAACCTTCATTTTTTGCACCAGGACATGGCAAGGGCTGTTTATGGAGCTGGGTTTCATCCTTCTGTCAGCCCTCTCCATTGCTTTGCTTGTGAAGCACATGAGGATCATAAGGGCAGTTGAAAACCTGCTCTTCCCCCCTTTCCTTGCAGAGAAGCTCATCTTGCTCTGGTTTTCCATATGGGCTGGCTCTCTGAGATCTTTATTGACTTGCAGCACTCACACATCTGGCTTGTATTCCCAGGACTTATCCTTCCCAAAGAGCTGGAAGTGCAGCAGGGAGAGGGCAGCGGTGCAGAGTTCTTAGGCTGTGTTTAAGCTGGGACTCATGAGAGGGGAGCCTAAGGCAAGAGTGAGGGGGTCTCTTCAGCAGCTTGTGGCTTCCCAGAGGCACATCCTGGTCCCTTCCTATCCTTCCTGCACCAGCTGCACGTCCTCCCTTACTCTCCCTTTCCGCACTCTGATGCTGGTGGATGTCACTGGATTCCAGTGAGATGGTAGGAAACTGCAGAACTCCAGTGGGGATGCTGTGTGGATGCTTTCATTTTTCAGAAAGAGCTGCAGGGCTAGGCAGAGGTGGGGCCTGCTGATTTCACAGGAAAGTACAATCTGTTTGGCTCCATTTCACCAGTCCTGCTCATTTTGGAGAGGAGATGAAATCCAGATACCAGTCTTGGTCTTGATTCCTGACTCAGAAATTGCAATGTGATTAAGCACTTTGGAAAGCCTCACTGTGCACAGCAGTGCAGCTCTGTCATTTACCTGGGAATCCCAGAAAAGCCTCGGTTCTCATTTAGGGGATTTTTTAGAAAATATTTCCCATCCTTCCTCCTTTTTCTGAGAGGATGAGGTTGTTTTCAGATGATCTCTTAAGACAAAAGTCCTTATTGTTTTTATATACCCTTAACACCAAGAACTTTAAAAAAAAGTAAAAAGTGAAAAGAAAAATGTTGCAGCAGCAGCACAAACAGCCTGATGCAGACATCCCATACCCATTGCTTGGGGCTCAGCCTGTGCAGCCCATGGAGTGTTTGCCCTTGTCTCCTGCATGGTGTGAGCTTGCATTGACTGACTGCATGGGGCCAGAACATGGACCAAGGACCCAGAGCGTGGGGATGGCAGGGGGAGGGAGATATGGGAATGTTTCGTGGGAGATAGTTCCTGCTTTGTGGCGTTGGGAACCAGGGTGGTAGAGGCTGGAGAAGCATGCAGAGGGCTTGGAAGAGAACACAGAGTCAAGCTTGTGGGTTTTGCCAGCATTTAAATAATCATTTACCTGGCTCCCTCTCCAACATGGAGGGCAGCCCACGAGAGAGCCTGTGCTGAGCACGTTACTCTGCCTGCGTGCAGACCTCTGCCCTGCTCTGTACCAAACTTCATGAGGTTTCTATTCAAGTTCAGCAAGGTCCCTGTGGATGATGCTCTGCTGCTTGTCAGCCACTCTCCTTAATTTAGTCCAAGCCAGAGATTTGCTGGTATTGCATTTTCATCCTCACTGATTCCCTTTTTGACTTCCAAATTGCATTTCAACAGCACTCCTTTTTCTGAACATCTTTCTAGGGATTTTGGCATTAAAGAGTTCAGGATTTGAGCATGTTACTTCTTCACTCTATGCAGATCCCTGGCAAAATCACTCCTCAGCTTCCTCAGCTGATGCGCTTCCCTCGTGTTCGGAGTGGCTTGTGTTGCCTTGTGCCAGGCTCTGGGGAGACTGAGGGACCTTCAGCCTGCACAGGACTCAGTGAGCAAACCCTGATCCAGGCAACTCTTGAATGGGCATGGCAGTGAACCAATACTCACTGGCTGGGGCTCACTGAGATCATGTAAAGCATATGATGGCAGCTGTATAGGTAGTTACATATAGGTACACATGCACTTTACTATAAATATATTATATTTAGTACTTTCAGTGAGTTTAGTAGTTCCATGTGAGTTAAAACCCTCCACAGATATCCTTTGGGGTCACTACTGTAATACTCCAGCCTATTTTAGTCAATACAGAGTTCAGATAGAGTGTGCTGTTGGTGTCTTTGGATGCACACAAAGCTCCCTTTTGTTTTCTTCTGCCAGTACTTTCAGCTGTTATAGTAATTGTACTAATGAGGTTTAGTCTTTAAGAAAACTGCTTGATTTGGTCCAGAAAGGCACTCAAGAGTTAAGGACCAAATCAGAAGGTTTCACTGTTAGTCTAATATTGAGCATAGCTGCAGTGTTACAGAAAGAATAAAGTGCTTATGTTTGCAGTAAACTGTGCCTGGATATCCTCACTGAATAAAGTAAATGGAGAAAAGTTTCCCTTGGGCAGTGGTTTGTGCCATGTGTCCCACTAAGCAGAGCTGTGCAAAAGTTGGCTTTCACCAGGTCAGTGTCACTGTGGAATAGAGGTTGTTCCTGTTTGGGTTCCACAGAGCATTACCATCAGGCATTACTTTGTAACCAGCAGGAAAGGAATAAGGAGGCAGCAGCTCTGCCTTTAACCTTGAAAAATTCAACAAAGGTATAGGAGTCCCTGAGATTCTGTGGGTCCCTTTAGGCTTTCAGTGGTGTGAGAAATGGTGTGTGTCCTGTGACTGTCCCATTCAAGCGCTTTCTCTTTGTTCATGCTTACAGCCCACAAGGAGAGATTAAGTGGGAAACTGGAGGAAAGTGTGGCTGAGAAAAATAATGCCAGAGTAGTATAGGCCTGCTGATACTTGCTGTCCTCAAGATGTAGGTTTGTCCTCTCCAGTCATCCGTCACTGCCCTGCTGCTGTGCTCCCAAAACATGGAATGCTTGTGATCACCTCCAAGCCTTTAAAGGCTTGTAGTTTAACCTTTACAGTTCTAGCCAGAAGTGTGTTTTTGAGATTTGAGATGAAGTACTGCCAAGTTTCTCAGCTAGAAGTGTAAGAGTTATTCCCTGGCACGCTTTCAAATTAGAAGGAAAACCAAAAAGCCAAAAGGTACTTAAATGCTAATCTCGCCAAAACATACTATGAGTAAATTAGGAACATATTTCCCTTTTCTGATTTCAGTAACAAAAAAAGAAGAGTTTGATTTTCCTGAATCAGGGCAGTTTATGGGTTTAACTGTCATCCTGAATTCTGAGAAATAACAGAGGGAAGAGAAATATGAATGAGAAATTCTTGAGTACCAGAATTTCCTGATTCCAAGTAACTGTTTTTCCAGATTCCTGAAAACTTGGTTTTTGTGGGAGCAGACCCATGAACCTCAATAAAGAAAACTTGTTTGTGTGCAAAGGAAAACAGTGTGCAAAGGAAAACAATGTGCAAAGTTTAGTGTACTAAACAGTTTTCAGTACTGTTTACAGTACTGAAAAACTGTACTGAGACAAATGGATCATGAGCACCAACTGTGGAACTCACAGCCATGTCCCTTAGAAAATCTGAACAATAAATTCCCTGAATGTTGCCTATTTTGGGGTATTTGATTATCATATAGAGTCAATTTATATTCCTGGGTTTATAAATCAACATGACTAGAGGAGGGGACATGTGGCATATGAAATACATCCAATTTGGCTTTTGGTTGCATGCTCTTGGAAGCTTTCCTAGACTCTTGTCCAATGGTTAAAACTTAATTTAGAGCTGGGAAATGTAAAATGTGCTTCTTATTCATTACATTAAGAGTTTGGTGACTGTAGACAATGCTCTACAAACAAACAGCAGCAGAAAGAGGCATCCTCTTGAGTATGCTGCAAAATAATTTGGACAGTGTAGAGACCAAAGCAAATGAGGTTATTTAAGACACTAGTGTGAGAATGGCTCATGAGTTTGGTATGCATTTAGGGGTTTTTTAAGTTATATTTTTAAAAGATGAGATGAAGAGTGATAATCTGAGTGTCAATATCTTAGCTTTCTTTTATTGAGTACAAATGTCCTACTTTCTGTCCAGTGATGTTCTTTTCTTCCCCTCTATCAATGGAGAGCAGCACTAAAGGAAAGGAGGCAAAACACAGTGCTTGCCTTGAAATGTCGTTCATGCCACAAACCTACTCTTTTGCTGCACACAAAGCTGCAACCTTGTTTTTCTTAGTCTGGCCCTGGACTGTCATGAATCTCGCTTCAACGCAGAGGTCTCCATCCTCTCCGAAGGTGGCCTCTCAATTTGCATCTCCAGGTTTATTCTGCCAAATAAAAAGCATGCTTACACCTCATGTAGATGCTAGGCTCTTTGTCTCCTCACCTCCAGACTCCCAAGGCTATGAGGGGTGTCTTTCAACCAGCAACCAGCTTTCTTCTCCTCAAAGATGGCTGATGCATCCATCATTCAAAACCAGCTTTACTGTCAGACCAGCAGCCACTACAGATGGCAGCTTTGTGTGTCAAAACGTTCTGGAGCTTGAGGCAAAATTACATTGGCTTAGTGCAATACACTAAGCAAAGGTGCACAATCCCCAGCAAGGCTGAAGGAGAAGCTCCTGGTGCCTCCAAAACCTGCCCTGGTCCCTTTGGTCACTAGATGACTTCCTGTACTCTCCCCACCAACTTAGCCCAATGGCTGAGACTCTTCAACACCTCTGCAATAACCTGAGAGGTAAATTGAGAAAGAAATCAGAGGATTTACACCCTTTGATAATTTCTTACCGTCCATGAGGTAGCTATGGTATTCATGTCAACCTTAACAATGCCTGTACTTCAGACATTACATAATTGTCTTGGTTTGAAAGACAGGTGTCTGCTAAGGAAGGCAGGAGCCTCGCTTGGAATGGAAAATGTAAGCCCCTTCCCTCCGAATGACTGTAATTTTGAAATTAAGGAGCTTTCAGGCAATGATATGAGAAATAGTAATAACTGCTCTTTACTATATATATAACAAGGCAATAGTACAGAAATACTGGTTTAACCTGACAGAGTCAGGATACGACCTGACACCCTGTTGGTCAGGGTGGTGGTAGCAGTCCGATTAAGTGGTGGCTGCAGTTCTCTTTGAAATGGTTCTGTTGAAGTGATGATCCTGTAGAAAGGTCTGGTCCTCCTCTGAAGGTCCAGTGGTGGTTGTGTAGCTCTTATCCTCTGGGAATCCAGTAGGTAGGGCTGCTTGTGCTGTTCCAAACCGCGGACTATATCCAGGTGAGAATGCTTGGTTCTTCCCCCTGGGCGGAGCATCTCACAATGGGATGATGTAATTCTGTGAGTCATGCGGGTCCTTGATGGCCCATTAACAGAGATGGCTCCTGGAGGGAGTTATCAGGGATGTGTCATGGTAGGGGATAACAAGCACTGCCCCACCTGCTTTAACAGCTTGTGAAGATGATAATAGTATACATATTTTGGTTACGTCTTACATTATAACCTAGGACAATAATATTCAAATTTGATCTCTTGATTGCAGATTTGGACAAAGACGTAGCAGGACCCCAACAATATAAAGGACAATTTAAAGATACCTTGCCTTTTTATAAGTTAATGGATAATGATTCTGTTAATAATTAAAGTTCCAGTTAAAATTTCCCTGAGTTTATCTTGGCCTGTAAGGGTCTTTAAATACCTGTGTCTCAAGCAGCATACAAAGCCCTTCATGCTGACAGCAGAAGACCAGAGAGTGAAGGGCTATGTACAGGAATTTCTGCCAAGGCAAACTGTGCTCCCAGACAATGATGTCAAATGTGAAAGTTTTGAGAAAAAAACAAACAGACAAATAGAGGTCAAAGTCCTGAATCCCAGCATGTGAACTGCTAAGCAGCTTCTGACATGGGAGGGTCAGTACAGAGTTTGTAGTATCATATGGTCAAGGTTGAATATTGCACCAAGACTGTGAAGGTTACACAGTGAAAGAGACAAGGAGGCTCAGTCTTCATTTCCATATCAGAAAGACAAATGGGGTTGCCTGTGAGAGGCATCTGTTAGTTGGAATAGTCATAACTATGTCTTGGCCTTTCCAGGACATCCTTGGCCTCTCTCTTGGTCTGGGAGATGGCACTCTCTTTTACCTTTTTACCTTTCTTTCTTCTTCCAAGTCTCTTCCTTGACTGCACAATGATAATTTTCCAGTTGTTTGATGTGCTGAGTTAAAAACTAAATTTTACAGAAATTTGGAGACTACAGTTGAATTCTCCATGGCATTTGATGAAAGTGAATGGGCAAAATCCACTTGAGTCTTGAGTCTATTGGTACTGAGTGGTCAGCCCTGCTATGAGTTTAAAGGGAAGAGCTTTCCCAGAAACACCAGAATGATGAAAATTTGTCAAAAACAAAACATCAAAGTCATGTAGGAATTGAGAAATTCTACAAAGTCAGCAATGTTTTGCAATGGAGTGAAGAGTCACATTAGAGCTGAGGAGGCTTGTTTACACATGCCAAGTATATTTGCCAGATAAGACCGAGGTGTGGAGACCAAGAAATTATTACCTAGGGACCATGGTTTTATCTTGGACAAAACCATGTGTTTTTCTTGGACTATTTTCAGTTCCCCAAGATAACCTCATGAGAAGATACAACCACAACGAAGACATTTTAGCCTATCAAATCCATTTCTTGAGATATGATATGTAAAATAGTATTGCTTAGTTATAAGATAAAGTTTAGTGAGACAAGTTCAAAATCTGCTCTGAAATACATGTGTAAATCTGCACAGGTGAATTCCCCTTCTCCCAAATCTAACAGGGAAAGGATGACAGGTAACATCTTCTAGAAAGACAGCAGGCAGATGTGGAGCCCTGTCTTTAACTTCTTGAGTGCAAGGAGAGCAGTGCAATTAAGAGGCTGTTAGAGATCTAGCTGGGGTCAGTGGCACCAGGTAGCAATTCCTGCTGCTCATCACTGCTCTGTGAGGGATCAGGTCTGTCCCAGTGAGCAGCCATGCACAGGCTAGATTCCAGAGCTCTGGGCACCAATGTTTGCAAAGCGCTGCTTTATTCCAGTTGCTCTGTTGTGCTCATTTACGGAAGATGTATGCTGTGGGCACTGGCAAGTTGTAAATATGAAAAAAAGTAAATAAGATTATGATAAACTATAAAGTAAAGTAAAAGTAGATATGAAGGTTCTAGCTTTGTATAGTATTCAGCTTTTACTGCTTTGAGTAGTTTTACAGGAACAAAACACCCCAAGTTTGCAATGTAGGACTGAGGTAATTTTCCCAGTGATTCACGCAGGCCACCTTTGTTAGGTAATTTGTGTGTCAAGAATGGGAAGCCAGAGAGGCTGTGAGAAGCCGAGGTGCAGTGTGGAGATTTCTCTTTGAAGTGCTCCAGGCGTGAATGTGTTAAATGTTTTCATGAGAGACACAAACAAAAGGGCAGATTGCGGATCTGCAAGACAAGTTTATAAAAGAGAGTGAAAAGCCCCTCACACCTAAGAGAGTAGGAAAGAGTACACCGTTTCGTTTTCAGCAGCTTTTAATGTTAAAAAAAATGTAACCCTCAGTCGCTGGAGGCAGAGCCCACTGCAGTGGAACCTCCCTCACAAAACTGCCGGGATATATCTACTTCCACCCTGAGCAAAGCAGGCGCCTTCTCGAAAGGACTGAGAGACTTCCAGCTCCTCCGGCGGCACAGGAATAGCCATGTCCACGGGGAAGATCTGTTGCCTGGTGCTGCTGACCCTGGGGGTACTGGCTGTGGCAGTGACACTTGTGGTCATCCTGACTCAGCCCAGGTGCGGTCCCCAGCAGTACCTGCACGGTGCCGTGGCTGCTGACACCGAGACCTGCTCCCTCATCAGCCGGTATGTGCACGGATCGCTCGGCTCCTCAGCTCCCTTGTCGTGCATGCCGTGACTCGGACTAACAGACGGGACGAGTACTAACTACGGGCGTGAGCTGGGTTTCTGCCTCGTCTCCGCTCTGGGGCTGAGCAGCGATGCTGCTCCCGGGATGTCTCCAGCCGGGAGAGCTGACGGAGCCTCTGCCTCCGTGGCTGATGCTTACTTTCATTACAGCGTCCCAAAAATCTGCAACTGTGCAAACCCTTGGCCTTTTGGAAGGTATAAATATTTATAGTATACAAGTACAAGGCTGATTTTAAGTGGGGAAGCAAGAAATTTGCTTTTTATGTCATGGTAGGTCTGTCGGATAAGTGACTTAGAATAAATTAAGAAGTTAGAGGATCTTGCAGAGAGCTGCAGCCAAGCTTCAACAGAGACAAGGAAGGGAAAGGGGGACTGGCATCCCAGCTTTTTGGGGGTGTGTTTCTGGACTGAAGCCTGCAGCGTGTCTGCTATGAAGAAAAAAGAAAAGAACAGATTTACTTGATATTGAGTCAAGAGAATGTAAGTACAAAACCCATAAATCACTTGGATGTAAGTTAAAAGAATTCTCTAGATGTCCAGGTTGTACAACTTCAGTTTGTGTAATAACTTCTCTCTCAAACATTTTGACTCCCATGCTATTATTTTACTGTTACTGTTCCTTCAATTATTAAATGCCTGTATCCATGAAAGCAGAAGGATGGAAGTTTACAGGCTACATGTGATGCTGGATGCTCCAGCAATGGATGCTGGAGCTGTGTGGCTAGGGGAGTGAAATGAGATGTGGTGCCATTATACCACAGTTTGCCATGTCTCACCTGTGATTCTGGCAATGACGTGCTGACACAGCATTTGTGAGTAGCTGGAGAAAATATACTGTGGCTGCACATATGTCAAGGGGTGAGATGGATTTTTTAATGTGAAGCCACAGGTTAGTTCTTCAGAAAGCAGAAGAAGTATTTTTAAAATCATTATTTATAGAAAAAGAGGAAAATATATTCTTGGATTGCCCAAAGAATCTCCTGGGGAAAACCACTGCATTTGTTTTTGCAGCTATTGTAAATTTTAACTTGAGGTAGTATATAATCTGCTGGAAGGCATTGAAGTGAGAGCCACAGAAATCTGTGACCAGTGGACAACTGAGCAACTTCGGCTAGTTGGCTGCTGCTGCTGGGCTCTCACCTGTTTCCTTCCCTTCTCTCGCCAAGAAGCTCCACAGACTTCCACAGCCTCCACCATTGCTGCAGCTGCACCTCCAGCACACTTGCTGACAAGGTCTGTGCTGTTCCTCCAATCTGATGGACCACCTTAAATTTCCTCCAAATAGTCTGCCAATGACCCCCACAAAATCCTGCCCTTGCTCCAACTTCCCGTCACACTTTTTTCCCGCTTTTACCCATCCTGGGGCATCTGCACATCAGGTCCTGCTGTTTACATGCTCTCTCCTCCAGCCCTGCCAAGCCTCTGGGATCTCCCCAGCCATGACTACTCTTTGCCTGGGCAGTCCACCACTCACTCTTTGCCTGGTGGTCAGCTCTATTTCCCTACTGCTGCTTTTCCCAGTATCCTTTGCCTCCAGCCATTCTTGGAAACCTTTGCGCTCATTTCATGCTGTCCTTACTTAGACTTGGAATGAAACAAACTCCTGTGTTGTTCTCCCAGCTTCCTCTGCTTGTGTTCTTGTAATAGATTATAATAAAAGTAAAATTTTTTTTATAAAAATGTGCCTCTGCAAGAGAGCTTGGGATGAGAAGCTTTGTATAATATTTGCCCTTTTCCTTGTCATTGTCATATTTCTCTCTTAGTCTCACTGGCCACAGTGGTGGCTTCTAAGGAAGGAACATTTTTCTCTGTAGGAAGCTTACTGCATGCTCTGTACTGGATGTTATCTTGTTCATTTCCTCCCAGACATTTCTGTGCTATTTTATCTGTATGTCACTTTTTAGCTATTATATCTGTATGTCACTTAGCACATGATGGTCACCACTAAATTAGAGCAAACTCAGAGCAAACTGCGAAGTGACAAAATGGTGTTCTTTCACTGGTATAAATGAGAAAGTCTCACATGGCAGTTACACTGTGAGGATGCCACAGCAGAGGGGCTTTGGCCAGAGGCTCAGCCTTTCAGAGCCATCTGCTCTGCTCAGTGACCTCCTGTGTGACTCTGCAGGGTGAGGTCTTCCTCAAGTCTGACTCAGGGTCCCTGATGGGAGCACCACGAGATGATGAGCATACAGCAGCCTCCTGCCTCATCTTTGCTGAATAAGGTTTTAGCATTCATAGGAATTTTGTCACAGCTGTAGCAATAAAATCCAATTTCCTCGAGCAGTCTCAGCCATTAGGCCCTGCTGTCCCCACAGTTCATGTGCCAGTTTACTTCAGCAACAAGGTGATGTGAAAAATGAGGTTCACTCTCCTGTAAGGATTTAAAAGTTTTAATAAAGAGACAATAAGGGACAAAAACAATAAAGCAAAATTTACAGCTCTGGGTACCCTTGGCAAGAGCACACTGGCTATTGGGGAGACACTCTTTACATACCTTCACTCTTGCATCAGTCTGATGCATATTCATAAACAATTATACATATTCAAACTTTTCTGCAAGCTAGTTTACATATTCTACGAACTGTTTAGCATGGCTCCTCCTCAGCGCCGCCTTTTTAGAGCATGCGTCTTTCCTGGCTGTGGTTTCAGTCAGTTTTTATTATCACCTCCAGTTTGGGCTTTGGTCCACGGCTTTTGCAGACAGTAGTTGCTGATAGTGGACAAGTCAGTAGCAGAGGTCTTCATTATACGTTCACTGGATGTTGTCCAACCAAGCAGACAGTTCCAATTACCACAAGCATAATTATATCAGCTATTTTACTACAAAAATAAAGGCATTAGTTATTGTTACAAAAACTATATCTTTATAGCAAAGCTACTTTAACATTATACATATAGCATTCACTTTAATATTTGCAGAAAGCCAATATTATGATATGTATTTATCACAGTGAGAGTAGGGCAAAGCCAAGCAGCCCTAGATGCCAGTCCCTAAAGACACACTATGGGGCTGGTTTGTCCCTGCTCTTCCCCACTGACCTTGCAGACCCTCTCTCCTGCTGGGACCCCGGGCTGCCCCCTGCAGCCACCCCTTTGATCCTGCAAATCCCCCCTGAGCTCACAGGAATCCATGCGGGGAACTGGTCTGGTGCCTAAAGCCTTGGAATCTAAAAGCAGCACCTAATCTCTGACTTACTTGTAAATTCTATTCTTTAATGAAAAGATCTTGTTTCTTTTAAACTCAAACCACATGCTCTGTGAGTTGTCAGGAATGAAATTCCTGGGGCACTACACGATACTCTATTGGTTTCAGATTCTTCCGTTTAGGAGTCTTTTTGTGCTCCTAACAGAATTGTCAGTTGAATTTACTGCGAATAACTGAACTAAACCTCTTGCATGAGGAGCAATCTTGTATTTCAGTGAGTAGGACAGTGGGTTGGGGAAAACACCTCAGGGCCCATGTGTTTTCCAGCTCTGGAGATTGTGTTTGTGTACTCTGGGACTGTGTAAAGTTGGACTTTCTGAAGTCTTTATGCAACTCCTTGGCTCCCTGCAGAAAGTGAGCAATTTCAGTGAGCCTTCAGCCTGTCATCATCCATGTTGGCAGGTCCTGAGCTAAACTTCCCCTTAGCCATCAGTGCCCAACTCTCAGTGCTGAACGAGGTTGGGTCTCTTGCTGCATTTTCTTCTGCTGGAAATTGGGGACTGGAAGCAACATTGTACAGCTGTCTGGTCCAGACTAGGACCCTGCCCTGGGACAAAACTTGTTCCTGAATGAAATGAAACGCTTTGATGAAGAGGGATGGGAGGCTAAAAGGAGAATCAGAGCAGTTTTTACCCAAGGATGTGGATTTGGTACCACAGGCCTCCTCAGTAATGTGTCCTCATGTCAAGAACCCTGAGGAGACAGGAGATGCTTGCCCTGTGACAGTAAGAGATACTCAAACTTCACTTCCAACTCCAAGCCACTTGTTCCCTCCTGGAAAAGGGTCTTTTCATCAAGCATGCAAAAAGGTCTATATTCCCTACCAGTGTACTGTCTGAGCTCTGTCATCCACTGCTCTGCATTCCTTTGTTTCCCAAATGGCAGAAGCAAGAGCCAGCATGAGATCAGGGACAGATTTAGGAAAAATGTTCATTCCCAGTGGTGGGATTCTCTGCAGCAAGGCGAGCTGACCTGGCCTGGCCCAGGAGCCATCTCCGATCCCACTTTTCCGGTGTAGGCTAGCATAAACTCTGGGAACTGGCTTTTTTTGAAACCACCACCCCCCGGGGCGACAGGATGGTGGGGAGGGTGAGAATGGTGAGACTTTAACAGTCAGAAAATGTCTGCAGTCCTGGGAAGCTCAGTTCTAGCCAGAGAATCTGATGCAAAAATCCTTTTCAGTGATGGCCTGGCAGATTTCTTTAGTATGTTTATATCCCAAAGGATTTGGTTTCCCTTCTTGTATGTTTTAGGTTTGGTAACTGGCCCTCTTTTATGGAAATGGTTTGTTGTTTTTGCTCTTCATAAATCTTAAGGAGGCAGCTGCTGTATAATGGGTGGTCTCCCAGTTGCCGGCCTTCTTTAGCAAAAAAAACCCCCAGTCAATACAATTTAATACTTTAGCATTTCCAGTGTGTTTAAAAGGGCTTCGGGGCTCCCTCTAGCCTAGGGGAGAACAGCAGGCTTGCTCTGCAGTCCAGCACAATCCATCTTTGCTGTGAGCAAAGTGCCGACATTCACCCTTCCAGGGAGGATGAATCCCTTTTTGCTGCTGCTGGAATGGGACTTGGTCGTTAACACCCTCTTCTGCTCCTTATTATAAGGAAACTCTATTAATGACTAAACCCTAAAGCTGAAACTAAGTGTAGGAAGGATATAGGACAAAACATTGTTATCAGATCTTGTCAGCTGCAGCACTGGTATCTCTAGAGAGACCTGGTAAGGTGCCACACTTTGATTAAGGATTTTGCCTTATAATTAAGCTCATTGCAGCAGAGATCCATCTAAAGGGAGCCAGGTAATGGGATGTGAATCCAGATGCGGTTTTGCTATATATAATGGCCCTAAATTCTCCAGGCATCACTTCCAGGGAAGTGGCAAGTCTCTGACTGAAAATAGGTGAGTCATGCACAGGACCTACGTGTGATACACCAAGAGCCAGCTCTGTATTTTCTGTTGAGTTTTGGTCTTGGGTAAGGGGTCAAGGCTGGAGGCCACTGTGAATGTGCTGTGAATTCGGGTGAGAATCTGGTGCTTTTCAGGATTTGGGGAAATGTGCCTGATGTTACATGTTAAGGTCTTAATGCGTTGCATTGAAATGCACACTATAGCATCTCCAAGCTTCTCTTTAAAGTTGTTTTTCACTGCCAGAACCATGGGTTTCCCTGTCACCAGGCTTTGTACATGTGCTGCCTTACGGCCCATAATCCAGGGGCTCTGGGGAGCACTGGCCCTGGTCAGTGTAGCAGTCCTTCTTCCCTCTTTTTCCAACTTTCTAACATGCTGTCTGGGTCTTCTGCAGAGGTGACTCAGTTTTTTAGGAAGCCCTCATGTCCTTCCTTTCTATGGTCAGCAATTAACAGCTTCAATGTCAGAAAAACACCTCCCAGGGACATTGGTGTGGTGAGTCCTTCTGCAAGGGGCTGGATAGGCGAGCCTGAGCCTCAGTCTCCATGTTCAGAGCTGCAGTCAGGGAACTGTTAGGAGGCCAAAAGCCATGCAGATCCCAAACAGAAAACCTGGTTTTCCCTACTATTTATTTTCTTCCCACTTGTCCACATGTCATTTTCTTACAGGCAGTGTTTCCGAGGCACTTACAGAAACAAAGGAAAGCCACAATCAGTGCTCCTGCTGGCAGCATCCTGTTCCCGGACCCAGCAGGTCCCAGCCATATCAGTGGAAGTAAAATAAACACCAGTCTCTATGTGTGCTCTGTGTTCTCATGCAAACTCTGGGTGCAGTTGCACTGCAATTAATAAAGTATTCCACTTTCCCCTCTGGCTTTGCCTTATCTGAGCAATAACCAATAAAACAGTCAGGAACCTTCCTAGCAAACACCAATACTGGCTACTGGCAGGCTGTGCGGGAAACGCCACCCCGTTTCCACTGCGAGGAACAGATGTTTTTCAGATGTTCTTGTGGGGAGCATTTGTTGAGACACGTTTCTCTAACTGAACCTCATTGCTGTCAGCAGCAAGAGGCTGCCTTAATGCCTGTGTGTTCTTTGATGTAGCTGTGCCTTGGTAGAAGCAGTTGAGGAGGTTTTTTCCTGTTTGTTTTTTTTGTTTCTTTGTTGGTTTTGTCTTTGGGAATACAGGGAGCAGGGTGGGGCATTTTTGTTCTAATAAGCCCAAGAAGTCACACTGTAGGAGCAGTGAAGTGACTATTGTGCTAATTGACACGTTGTCTCGACCCAGTGTTCCTACTTCAGTGCCGCTATCCAGTTGACCAGCATATGCCTTTACTAGGAATGACATTTGGGGAGCTAGAGATCAGTTGTTTGGTTCCTAGCACGTGGAAAGTCCTCTTCTGTGCTGAGATCATCCTTCTCCATGTCTCGGGACTCCTTGCTGTCCCTTTTTGTCCACAGCATTTGTAAGCAGCTGCAGTTCTCTCTGTCCCATAACTCTTTGCCCAGAGGAAGCCCAGCATCACACAGCTCCGGTCCCTGGCTGCTTTCTCCTCTTGAGGACCCTCCTTTCTTTCGCTCTAATTGTTCCTTCTCACTCTAGCAGAGGAAGGTGCCCCTCTGTGCCCTCACACCCCACACTGCTGCCAGTACATTTCTCCAGCTGCTCTCTTCAAGCTGGGGCTGCCTTGCAGTGGCAAGGAGGCATTTTCATGTGGTTCCTCCATTCTGACACTCCTGGGTTTTAACGTTGTCTTTTTTCTTCCCTTCCCACGACAGGAACATCCTGAAAAGTGGAGGCACAGCTGTGGATGCTGCCATTGCTGGCTTGATCTGCACTTCAGTGATGAACCCTCAGAGTTCAGGCCTGGGTGGTGGGGTCATATTTACCATCTATAATGCCAGCACAGGTATGGGCCTGCTCTGGCCTCTCCATGGTGCCTTGTCCCTCTGCAGACACACAACTGCTGTGGAGAAATCAGAATCCTTCCTGTTCTCTCAGAGCAACAGTTTGAATATAAAAGCTGCATCACAAACCACATTTGTGCTCTTAACCCAAAGCATCCACCACAGGGAGCTATGATTGTCATTTCACAGCAGAACGTGTGTGCGGAGGAAAGAGCTTTGATATGAAATGAACTGAGTTTGCCTCTCCTTTCCCCTCCAAAGACATCCCAAAGTACATTTCAAAGTCACACAGCTGACTGCAGCCAGGTGTGAATGGCACTGTGTGAGTGAAGTGGGCAGGAGCGGAGTGAGGTGTGTGCTGGCAGTATTGGGCTGTCACTGCCTCAGCTGAGCCCTCGGGATGGGACTTCAGGGGCTTGTCCTGCCCCAGCAGCTCAGGCAGTGCCTGCCGACACTGGGGGTGTGTCTCATGCTGCTCTTGTCAGTGCTGGTGTGACTCTCCAAAGCAGCATTGAGACTTCCTGTCCCAGGAGATGCATCTCCACTTCAGAAACCTAAACCTAGCAATGTTCAGTGTCTGCTGGGAAGCCTTTCTGTGTTTGGCTTAAACTCTAGTGTTGTTTTCTTGCTTTTATGTTTTTAATGTGGGGGTTTTTAAGTCTTGGCTCCAAAAACTCCCAGAGCTTATATATCTAATAGTAATATCAACAATGAACACAGTAACAATATCATAGTTTTAAAACCCATGCCAAGTAGTCTCACAGAGTCACAAATCTGGAAATGTTTGGGTGTATTTTACGCAAGAGCTTAATTTGGCAGAACACCTATATTTTTTTTTTCTCCTTTTGGCAGAGCCATGGAACTTTGTTTCCTGACAACAATCCTCCTCTGCTACCTGAGTTATGCTACTGCACAGAGCTGCCTGTGGCTGTGCACAGCTCAGGTGCTTGGTACACCAGGGAGCACTGTGGGCTCCTGCAGCACAGCTGGCTCAGTGGACTGTGGTAGGGACAGATAAATACAAGGCAGAGAAGGAGGCAAAATGATTGGCTAGGCCTATACAAGTGTGTGCAAGCGGGGGTTTGGGTTTGTTTTTGTCTTTTCAAGCTCCCGATACACAGAGGGTCTTTCAGGATCACCATTCTGCTTTAAACATGATGGAGTTGGTAAATGGCCCTCCCAGGAGCATGAGGCTCATATTATATCTCTGACGTGTCCCATCTGTGGAGGAACCTGCAGGTGTGAGGCAGCACATCGCAGCCCATGTCCCAGCCCATGTCCCAGCCCATGTCCCAGCCCATGAACCCTGGGAGGAACCTTCGCTGGCTGGAGACAAGCCCTGGCCTTGTCCCTGTACTTTCAGTACCTTTAGGCAGGCACTGCTTGGTTTGCTGTAAATAAAAGCACAGGAGTCAAGGACAAGGTGTGCTGACACCTGACCCTTCAGGTGCACTTGGCACGTCTGGCAAAAGGCTCCAGAGCAGCTCGGCTCTGGGCCAGCAGCATGTGCAGTGCTACTACAGCTGACCAAAGTGTGATGTCCACCTGCTTCAGGAAGGCAGTGTTATGCATTTCCCTCTTCTTCTTTCTAGGAATAGTCGAGGTGATCAACGCCCGCGAGACAGTCCCACGAGTGTTTCCTCACAACTTATCGTCCGGCTGTGGTTCTGGTTTCCCCATTGGTAAGGACATAGCCTGAGCCTTGAGGGCTGTGTGCGCTCCTGGTGTGCACAGAGCTCAGGGTGGGGAACTGAGCACCTTGCTGAGTTTATCTGGAGTTCTATTTAGTTTAACACACCTACCTGGATTGCCTTTTGCAAGAGTAAGAAAAAATACTAGGTCCATAAAAATTCCTGTTTGGTAAGAACACTGGCAACCTGACCAGCAAGGCGATGGCGAGCCAGCATGAGGAGAAACCACAATGTAACTTCGTTCCATAGGAAGTCTGCAGTTCAAGACCGAATTTCCCAAAGCTCTCATTTCCCAGAGAAAAATAAGATCAATAGATTTCTGGAAACAAAAGAAATCAATCTAGTGTGCTTGCCCATGTCCATACATTGGGGAAGCACGCTGGCACACTGGGGGTTGAGCTGCTGGGCTTAGGCACTCTTGCTTTAGCAGCACATCTTGGATCTCCCCACATTTCTTGCTGTGTTCATTCTCCTTCCTAGAATGTTATCTTTTGTGGTGTGTCCTAGATTCTGGAGGAGATGTTCTTATCCTTGGAAGAGCCTGAAAAGGTATCAGGAGCAACTCTGGTTGGAAGGGACAGCTGGAGGTGTCTGCTCAAAGTAGGGTGATGTCAGGCGTAGCTCAGGCTGCTCAGGACCTTGTCCTGTCACATTTTTGGATTTCTCCAGGGATGGAGAATTCCACTGCTTCCCTTGTTCTGGTGTTTGACCAGGCCCTATGAGTGCCATTTCTTCAGTGTCCAGCTGCCACCTCCCTTGCTGCAGCATGTGCCTGTTGCCTGTTGTGCTTTCAGCCCATCTCAAGTGCGGCTCCAGCCTCTCTATACTCCTGCTATTCAGTAACGGGGAAATACATGAACAGGAAAAGGTAATAAACAAACCAAGCCTGCTTTTAGAAGCCTTGGTTGCGTTTACCAACTCACGCTTCCATTGGAGAACTTTCAGAGAGGTGAAACCCCCAAGCCAGTGACTTACTGGGTGTGACACTGCTGCTCTGCTCTTCAGGTCCCCGCTGGATTGGTGTGCCCGGAGAACTCCGTGGGTATGAGGAAGCCCATAAACGACATGGCCGCTTACCATGGAAAGCCCTGTTCGAACCAACCATCAAGCTCCTTTCAGAGCCACTTGTCGTTTCCCCAGTTCTGAACAAAATACTCCATCACCCAGCCTTCTCTGGTCCGGGGAAAAGCCTGTGGTAAGACCCATGAATGAAACCGCAGTGTGAGGACCACTGTTCTCTCAGATTCAGACCCTTTCTCTGACATGCTGACAAGGAGCACAGGCTGCTGCTGTGGCTTGTGCTCAGGGAATACTTGTTATGGAGGAGGAGTGAATCACAGAAGTCGATTTTTAAAAGAGGCTGCAGTGTAGCACTGCCTTGGAAAGTACATGACATACATAATCCAGATCAGCTCCAGGCAGGAAAAAGAGGTTACTGACCCTGGGGACAGAACAGGCTCATGCTGTAAAACTGATGAATGTTCTTCTTTAACAGCCCACTGCTATGTGATGGTCAAAGATTTCTGAAGCTTGGCGAGACCTTCCAGTGGCCAGCACTGCAGCAAACACTGCAAGCTGTAGCGGAACACGGAGCTACAGCGTTTTATGAGGGACAGATAGGAGAGGCCCTGGTGGAGGACGTTAGGAAGGCCGGTGGGTAACAGCTACAGGTAGTCCTGATACACGGGCCTTTTTCCCAGCCATTGGCTCACAGTGAGCCTGTACCAGGCGAAAGCCAACACATGCCATTTGCTTGTCACTTGGGATGGAACCTGGCATGGGAAGAGACCACCTTTCCCCAGTTCCTATAACTCAGGCCCAGAAGCAGGGCTGAGACCACCCACTGCTCTGGCCTTTGCCCACAGTGCTCATGCACTGGCTCCTCTGACTCCTTCAGGCTTTGTGACATCCTGGGGCTTGGCAGCACATGAGGATGCATGACTGCAGCGCTGTGCTGGGTGGAAGGAATCTGGGGTGTACGGGGATGGCTCTTCACAAGCTTCACCAAGGCTCCAATGTAGGCAGCCCACAGCACCAGTACGAGTTTCTGTGCTAATGGCAGCTCCTGGTTCTCTGTTGAAGGGTCCAGTCTCTCACTGGAGGACCTTCGGGCGTACAGAGCAGAGGTGTCCTCAGCTCTGAACATCACCCTGAACAACCACACCACGGTGTTCGCTCCAGGACCACCCATGGGAGGTGCAGTGCTCATGTTCATCCTCAAGGTATTGGAAGGTAAATTCCTAATGGAAAAGGGTCAGCAAGAGATTTTCAGAGAGTGTTGCTCCAGAGTGATAAAATGTAATGGGCAGAAATGGAGTTGTTGAACCAGAATGGGGCCCAAAGCAGCAGTGTGACAGTGCTATGCAGCAGGAGGATGAACTGGTTCACCTGTATAGTGGGTCAGCTGCTGCAAAGGCTAAAGGATCCATGACTTTCCCAGTGCTTCAAAAGAAATTGAGGTCACAGTGGAAATTAGTATTTGGTTGTTTCTGTGTCGACATCCTGCTAAAGCATAGAGGAAACTTGGTTAGAACTGGGGTGGGAAGAGGAGGCTCCTTTCAACTTTTTTTTTACACTTCTTGAAAAAACATTGCCTCAGGTCTATTAACAAAGTTATTTCATCCTGCTCCTTAGTGTATAAATTCCATAAAGCATCACTGGCAATACCTGAAGAGAAGGTAGAAACCTATCATCGCATTGCAGAGGCCCTGAAGTTTGGCAACATGCTGAGACCCCACATGAGTGACCCAGCCTTCTCTGAAGCTCAGGTGAGCTCCATGGTCTGTGGGTACAGTGCTACAGCACCAAGCAATGCTCTGACATGCTCCTGCTTTGCAGCCTGGAAGGAAAGAAAATACTGAGAGCTGCTACTGAAGAGCAATGCAGCTGAGTTGGCCAAGGCAGAGGCAGGATCAGGCCATTTACTCTGCAGCTTCAGCTGTAGGCTGGCACTCGCTTCCCTGACAAAAGACGTGCACATGCTCATGCCAATGTTGAGGTGACTCAGTGCTGAGCTTGGTGCATTTTCTGGGATGAGAGTGGCCTGGGGCTGAATGCTGCCACTCCAGGGCCCCAAGCTCTGACTATTTGGGCTCAATTCCCAAGGCTTCCCTGTGCCCAGAGACATGCATGTGCTTTAGTGACCAGCTCAGTGTCCTTGCTGTGCTTGCAGGAGCCTGTGGAGACCATGTTGTCTGACCAGTTTGCTGGCTTTGTGAGGCAGCGGATAGATACTCGTGGTGACCACCCACTCAGCCACTACAGCCTGCTGGAGTCCCTCTACAATGACAAATACAAAAGTATGGGCACAAGCCACATCTCTGTGCTCGCTGCAGATGGCAGTGCCGTGTCTGCCACCAGCACCATCAACTACCCGTGAGTAGCCCAAGGCTTGGTAACAGAGTCACGCAGGCCACGTGTCAGGTTCACAGAGGAGCTGCAAGGGCTGGGTACCAGAAATGCAAAAACCTTGGGTATCACTGGCTTAGACAGCTTCTTAGCTGTGAATGCCTTTTTCATGTGACAGCAAAGACCTGTGAGCATCAGCTCCAAGGACCATCATAATCCAGGAGGATGCAAGAACTTGCTAAGGCTCTTGCTGAATTTCTGTGGGCTGAGCAAATCCCCACAGGCACTAGTAACAGGGAACTTATCTCTGTAACCAGCAGCAGCACAAATTCCTTTTGGACACCCTCACTGGGACACTTGCAGGCTGAGAGAAGACAAAAGTTACCCACAGGGTGCCAGGTACAGTTAATGTCATCTACAACAGGAGAACCCCGGGCACTGAAAGGCTTTATCTTTCCTCCCTGCAGGTTTGGCTCCTTTGTGTATTCTAACCAAACTGGGATCATTTTAAATAATGAGCTTGCTGACTTCTGCATAGCAAATAGAAGCATTAAACCAGGTGAGCATCCTCATCCTCACGATAAAGCACAGGGCCAGGGAATGGATACACAGGCTGTGTACAAGTGGGCAGGGACTACCTGTAAACTACAGGTACTCTTTCCTTTCCTAGATCTGGATGAGAGCAAGTTTATTTCAGACTAGAAGAAGATAAAGCCCTCTAGCGTGTCTGTGTCTACTCACATATCCCCTTGCATGGAAACATGGCAGTTTTGGTTTCTAACCAGAAAAATCAGAGGTTAAAAAAATGTTGAAGCTGATCACTGATTGATGGTAAGGGGAGGGAGGAAGTGAAGAAACTACTGCTAAAACAAGCCTGCTGATATTTTAGGCTCGTCTGTGATTTTAAGTATAGAGCTGCTACAGGCTTGCACCGAGCTCCGTGACAGCAGCATTGTTGGTGCAGACACGGCTCTGTGCCATAAGCTGTCCCTGCTGCATCCCCCTCAGGCCTGCTGGGAGAGGACACCAGTGCTGCTGTGGCAGGATTTCTGCTAAGGATTCCTCATCTGGTTGGATGAGCTGCAGCAAGTCCTGAATACTTGTAGGATGCCCTGTCCTTCATCAAGAGAAGCTTGTTTAGCCTGTGCCATAAAGGTCCCAGTTTTTTGGGAGACAGGCTTTCAGTACAAGGAAATTTTTCTGGAAGTCTTGAGCATCTTGAGGAAGGAGCAACAGCTTGTTTTTCTGTGGGAGACAAAAGAAAGGCAAGGTAGATGAACTTGTGCCCCTCCTACCCTGTTAAGAGCCACATGGAAAGAATAATATCACTGCTTCCGCTCTAGGAGAGAAGCCTCCCTCAGCAATGGTGCCTTCCATCCTCATCTCCAAGTCAGGAGACATGCTGGTGATCGGAGGAGCCGGCGGGGGCTGGATTATCAGTGCTACCACCATGGTAAGTGAAATCCACAGCAAGTTGCCATTTCTTTCAGCCCTCCCAGATTTCTAGCCGTGGTCAGTCCCACCTGCTCTTTCTACTCAGCTCTCCTCAGATCTTGACTCCTTGGTGCTTTTTTTAATTTGCAATTTAGAAGTCACTAAAGGCTGCAGGCTGGAGGTCAGGGAAAGCATTCTGGGAAGTACCATTACGTGCTCATCCTGTTCTTTTACTTGCCCCGAGCATCTAGTATTAGTCACCACGAAAGCAGGAGACGAGGCTGGTAGGACTGTGGGTCTGTCTAAGTGCAGCCTGGGTTGGACAGCCCAGGTTTTATCTCCAGTTGGGCACTGTGGGATTTGTTTTATTGCAGGCAATTATAAACAAGCTGTGGTTTGGCTATGACTTGGAACACGCCATTTCTGCTCCTGTCATGCACACCCAGGGTGACAGTGTCCTGTTTGAGGAGCCTTTCAATAGGGTGAGTGGCCTTGGTGGGAAGCAGATTGCTTCTGTAACTCTCCTGGGTAATCTTTATTTTGCTTCTGGCTCACTTCCTTCTTGTTTAAACCTCACTTTCTCAACCAGACTTCACACACACATCCTACATTTTCACACCTGGCAATGTTGAGACCTCAGGCCCCTGCCCCATTCACTCCATTTCCTCTTCTCTCCCCCCACAGGAGGTTAGGACTGGCCTGCTGAGAAGAGGACATAAAGAAAAGAAAGATAAACTTGCAATGAATGTTGTACAGGGAATTTCCAAGGAAGGAAAATGCATCTCTGCTTACTCTGATAAAAGGAAGCTGGGGAAGTCGGCTGGATATTAGCATGAAATGCCCTCACAATCCACAAAGCCACAGGAGATTCAGAACATGCTTTGCTTGGACATGCCCATAATTGCCTGTTCCCATCACGATGGCTCCTGGAGCATGGGCAAAGCCTGTGATTACATCTAATTCCAGTAGACTGCAGGTCACTCTCAGGCAATACAAGGAGAGGTCAGCCAGCCTTGTTTAGAGCCACACCTTCCATTATTTATGTGATACACCGAAAACATATTTCTTGAGCACATCAGTTACTCAGAATGAGAGAATACAAAGTGGGAAAGGAAAATTGGTCCAAACCCCACTGAGAACACTGAAATGACCCAGCTGTATCTTCCACTCCTGATGGAGTCTCAGTTTCTTTCAGGCTGTTCCACAATAAGCTTGTTGCTGGGGCTCAGCAGTGTGAAATACATAACTATTTTAGCTATGAACAAGAAGTGTCTGTAGGGTCAGGATTTTAAAATCTGAAGCATTCAGGCTTAGAGCATGGTTTTGGAAAGGGAAGAGATCAAAATTCCACACTCCCCCTCTCAGTTTTCCCATCCAAAGAAGCCCAACATTTTCCTAAGGTGGCAGATGAAATCACACCGTGGCACAAGTGCTGCCCTGCCTGCTCTTCTCTGCCTTGGGGGTGCAAAGGACCCCACAGGCTCAGGGTAACTGCACCAACACTTCCTCCAGCCCTGCACACGGTGACTCTGAGAATAGCCTCCCAAGAGTGGATGTGATTTCCCTGCTCCTGGGACGGGCAGGCTTCAGCTGAGCTCCCTGGAGGTGCCTCTCCCTGTGGCAAGAGGAGTCCCAGTTTGTGCCAGTTCTCCCTCCTCAATGCCGGTACATCAGTCTTTGGGAAGGCAGGTCAGGACTGCAGTGGAAGTGCTGTTGTTTTTGGAACTTTAGAACTTTCTTCAAACTGCAAAGGATATGTTATCAGGAGATGTCATTTGTAGCCCTGAGCTCAGCCTGGCCAGGCAAACACCAAGACTGCTGAGAAGTGATGCAGCAATATCAGGCATTAGCAGAATTCTCCCATATCCTACACACATGCTCCCAGTCCCTGTTTACCACAGCTAGTTGCTAGTGTTCCCTTTAGACCACAAGGGGGGCATTGTAAGACTCTAAGAACTATCACAGAGAGAGAAAACTTCTGGAGAAGAGACCTGAACTCATGCACCTGGATGCAAAAGGTCTTTTGCAGTTAATCTGTCACCTTGCCCCGCTCAAAATGGCCAAGAGAATCAAACATTTAAAAAAGTAAAACCTAAAACCCCAAACCCAAAAACCTCCCAAAGCTCTTCAAATATGCAGGGTCAAATTCTTAGAACCCTTCAAAATTCCATTTTCTGAAAGCTTATAAGCCTGATTGCCCTATGGGGCACAGTGTTGTGTGTGTGTCTGAAAGAGAATCAAACCAGAGCCAGGCACTAGCAGAGCCCTCCCCCTCATACACAGTGCCCATGGGACTCCTGGTCCACCAACAAATACAATCCCTCTGTAAACATCATAACAAGCACACACTATTAAAAAACACAAATTAAAACGGGGCCAGCTAGATTTTACGCCAATGTTTTTACCCACAAAGCCTGTCTAATAAAGCCGTCAATTTACTGAAATCTCAGCCGTCACTTGCATTTTAGTGATGGTCTGAGTGAAGCTGACCAGAGCCAGACATGTGTTTTCCTTCAGAAGTTATACACCAAGGATTGTTGCATGACCCCTGCTGGATCAGTTAATGACTGCTGAGTTATCAGATCATAACTGCAAGCACTTAATCATGCAGCTGGAAATCAAGTTAGTCATGTATGGCACCAGCTCCATGCACTGCCCCTCTCCCTCCTTGTCCAAGGGGAATTCATCTTAAATCTCCCAGTTCAGGAAGAACTGCTGGCTTCTCCATCAGAGCTGCTCACTCACACCACGGAAGTGATCTGGCACCCTGTGAGGCAGCATCACAGTGCTGATGAATGGGAAACGAAACAGAATCAAAGGCTGATGAGGGGCAGTTTTTATGTTCACTTGGAAGGGGTTACATTGACTATGACTACCAAAGAAACCAAATCTATTTAATTTGCTGAAGTTTTCGATCTTGATTAACTCCCTTGCCCCAGCTACCAGTTCCTGGGTGCATCAGTTCTAGTGTCAGAAATAACACCCGACTGAGAGCTGTGCAGGGGAAGCACTGACAGGTGCCAGACACCATCTGCAGCTCACACCGCAGCACCAGACGCACAGACCAGACCGGATGCTGGCTTTGGCAAGTTCCGTAGTTATTTCCAGCTAACCCCACTGAGCCGAGAATTTACAATCAGCAACTGAGAGTGGCACTGGCTGGAGACAGGGAGAGCACTCCTGGCTTCCCTATTAGGCTTCAGGGCTATCTTCAGCAGTACTCTGGTCCCTCTCCATCATGCTTCACTACAGAAAACCCAAGTCATTAAGTAACTAAGTCTTCCATTACCTTTGCTTCTGACACACCTTAGGGTGAAGCACCCTGCAGTACTCCAGCCTATCACCTTCCCAGTGCAGTAGTATCACAGCTACTTCCCACCACAAAGACATGGGAATATTATCTTTAGTCTAGTACTCACTGCAGTTTAACTACTTCGCTATTAACTTTGCAAGTGAGCCAGTGGAGCAGTTTAAAAACCCATCAGAGATTTAATTTGCAAGACAGAAAGGAATGGGAGTGCAGTTCTCTCAGTGTGGCAGAGACTTCCAGTCCTGCAGTCCTCCCTAGCAGAACACCTAGTGAAGCTGAGAGATTGTATCTGCTTTGGCACCTCTGCTCTTGCCCTGCCACCTCCTCACTGCTGCTGAAATCTGCTTGGGTCAAGAGCCTCTCAGTTTGGTCTCTCCCCATTCCTACTTCTCCCAACAAGAGAGCATTATTTTTGTACTGAAATCAACTTACATGGACTTTTAAAGCATCATTGTACAGAGGCTGCTCTATTTTCTAAGTCTTTAAGTTATACTTTTAATAAAATGTTTTTAAACCTGTCTGGGAATTTCTCCTCTAAACCTGTTGCCTATTCCATCACACAAGCAGAGAGGACTCCATGCAGGTCTTTCCAGCAGTAACAGTTGTTCATTCTGGAGCCTCATATGCCGCTGGAGAAGCTGAGGAATGGTGCAGCTCGTGCCACTTGTCTCTCACAGCTGGGTTTTGACTCCTTGCAGAGGCTGGATGGTTGCCAAAAGAAAATTGTGGTAATGTCAGACTGAAGAATAGGGGCAAGAGGTGAACCTTCCACCTCATGATCCAAATTGCCTTTTAATGGCTTCCTTTCACATCAGCTGGAATCAGTCATGGAACACGTTCTCCATGCCCTGCACTGGGGCAGGCAGCTCACACCAACACACTGTGTGTGCCCAGGAGCTGAGGGAGATGGTTGCATTCAAAAGGTGGGACATGGAGTGACGAGTGACCTCAGAGATCATCTCATTCTGACCCCCCTGCCATGGGCAGGGATGTCACGCACTAGACCCAGTGGCTCCAAGACCCATCCAACCTGTCTTTGAACATTTCCAGGCATGGCGCAGCCACAGTATCTCTGGGTAACCTCTACCAGGGCCCCACTGTCGTCACAGTCAAGAACTTCTCTTAATAACTAATCCAAATCTACCTTCTTTCAGTTTAAAGACATTCCCTCTTGTCCTATCCAGAAGACTTTTCCCTGCAGCTGAAACATCTCAGAAGCTGAGCAGCCTGGAGGGTACAGCTGGAGGTTTTACAGCAGGAACCACTGACTGACATCTGGCTGTTGATGCACAGACAGTCCCAATGTAGGGTGAGTAGTGGGATATGGTATCCAAGCAGGTGGCAGAAGTGCCTGCTCCATGTACAGATATGTCCAAATAAGATGCAGATAATTACAGCTTCCAGAAGTATCCATAGCTTTAAAAAAATGTAGGATGTAAGTGCAAGCTGTAGCCCAGTTTAACAAATCATTCCTCTGCAGTGATACTGCTAAAAAACAACCAAACAAGTCTACTTCTGCAGAGTCAAGAATTCAAAAGCATTTACATAAGAACAGTTGTAACTAGAAGTGTTTTAAGCTTTCCACAGGGGAAGTTTTTTAACACAGGGTATAAATTATAGGGGACTTTTCTAACTAGCAAGAAGAAATTCAGGAACATAAGAACAACTGCTGCACCACGAACTGTTAGAGGCAGCCCAGCAGCAGCCACTCAGACCTGTTTCAGGAAACATGATTGTCCAACAGGCATTTCCCAGAAATCAGTTCCCTTTCAGTTTTGGACGAACTGTAGTGACTGTAAGATTTCAATAAGCTTATTTTGCTGTGCAGTAATTTTCTTTATTTCCCAGGTCACACCCAGCCAAGAAAGAACTCAGCTAGTCCCAATTCCAAAGGCAGCCTGACACTGAGGAACACCAGTGGTGGAATTATAAGAGTGGAAAAGTGAAAGTCTCAGTTCAGTGATAAGAGGACACAGGCTTGGCCCCAAACTGGTCTCTTGAAGGAAAAAGAGGGAACACAATGACTAGAGGTCATTTACAATCACTGCCTTTGCTGCACCTAGTACAGGACCACCAGTAAGAGCTCAGGAAAAGGAGCCAGAGCACACCCCAGGGCACGTTTGGTAAAATCCATGCATTTGGATCAAATGATCCAAGCAAATATGTATGTCAAAGTCATAACTCTGATTTAAGCATCATCTAGCTATCACTTTATTCTGTGAAACTGGGCTCTCCTTAGTTCCAGACACTTCTAGGAAAGAGGCTGCGTGATGTCTAAAACTTCAGCCTTTCATTTTCTCTTCCGTATTTTAAGGTTCTTACAAACTGACAGGAAGTTTCAACAAGACAAATAGATGAGTTAACTTACTGCCACTTGTGTATCAAGGATTTCAAAAACACCACTAGAGCATGACAACATCCTGGATCATTTAGTTTTGATCTTAGGCTAAGTTTATATGATGTGATGTATTGGTCTATGCTAGTAGGTGAACACCAAACTCCCTCATGCAGGTACGGACACGCTCAGCTGCTCCATATCAGACAAGGATTTCTGCGAGGTCATTAACAGTGTGGTTAGTGGTAACTCACCTTTAAACAAAAGTAGCTGCATCGTGCCCTTTTTAAGAAGTTTCATTTCCCCAAACTCTGGTATTTCATGCCTGCAGTACAACGTGATAAAAAGCAAAGTGGAGAAAAACAAGCTTGTTTTGGATATGTAACTATTATTGTTTACTTCATCAAAGGAGTGAAGAAAAGACAAAAATCTCAGAAGAGCTTCTTTCACACAGACTCTCACCATCCCTTTTCACAGCAACTGTGCAGGCAAGGAAAATGTGTGACTCCGTATTTATTTTAGTTGTGCTCAGAGTTTTACAGGTATCATCTTCCCTTTAGACCTTCTCAACAGAAACATAAAAAAGTTTGAAGCCATTTCCCCATTTCCCCACTCATCTCCAATAAACAACTGGGTGAAATGCAGAAACATCTTTTGTTAACAGAGTGGTGAGTTGGGCATATCCCAGTCTAGAGCTGAGCTTCCTGCTATGGCACAGATCTATTAGTTTGTAACTTAGAAAACCCAGTCCCAGAGTCCTGTAACTCCCACCTACTCAACAGGAAACAAATATCTTCTCTAGCAGTGACAGGAACATTCCTGGTAGCTGACACTGTGCAGGGGAAACACTTCCTGCAGTCTGAGTGAGCTGGACCTTCTGCAGAAGCTGGGCACCCAATCTGTCTTCATGGGATGGAGAGGAGGCAGGGAACAAACTCTTCAAGGCAGAACAGACTCTTCAAGTAAATGTCCTGGTGGACATGCCTGTCTTAGTAGACGGCTGTGGCATGAGGCACTTCGGTCATGGCTGTAGAGAACTGTCCCAGTTCCATCAACAGAATCACAGGTAAATGTGTTCTCTTTCCTGTGAGAAGTCCCTGAGTTGCAGATCTAAAGGATCTTCCCCCCAAACACACCTTGGTGTCACTAGACCACTGAAAAAAGGAGCTAAGCCAGGTCAGTAGCCTGCAGGGAAGCCCCCTTTCCGTGAGTCGGAGGCTGCAGCCCATCCGCGCTCCGTTCTGAGGATGGCCTGCACCACCGCGCCACCGCTCACCCGCGCCGTGTCATGCTTCCTCTTCTTCAGCTGCTCCTCTATGCCCTGCAATGCACAACTGGCTGAGCACAACACCAAAGGGGAACTACACGTGCTGCAGTCTGCGACCTGCATCCCCCACAACCACCCAAGTGCTCAGTGCCCATGTCAGGTAGGGCTAAATCTACATGTTGTTCCTCCTCTTCCCTTTGCTTTCTGGGATGCCCTACTTCTGAAGAAGTGGAATTCAGAATATCTGAAATCTATGGTGCTCAGTATGGGTTACCAATACTGGTCTTGGTCACAGTTATTCACACACTAACAGCCAGGACCGATGGATCCTGTTTGGCAGTGGTGGAAAACACAGGACTTGCAGACAGCAAGGCATCCTCCCCAGTGCTGGCAGATATCTCAGCTGTTACCTTCATAAGAAGCTTTTTAACAGAGGAACTTCTGCATAGTTTGATAAGAAAACTGCTTTATGTAGGACTGTTTTCCCAAATGCAGAGTCACAGGATGAGATATGTACAAAGCACCTCTCTCAGGCCTCTGGGACGTGTAGTTTCTCAGGGTGAATGAAGCTGCCAGCTCAGGTGAGTGGTCTGGAGAGCAAGGCAAACCTTGCCATCAGCTCTCAGACTGACAGTACTGTGCTGAGATCACTACTGTGAATATATTTTCAAGTCTGTTCCCAGGTCCCTCTGGGCATACTGTCTCACTAGCTCTGGGCCAGGCCTTCCAGATTTGCCATGAGGTTACACAACAGGACAAGAGCTCCCTGAGACTGACTGGATTTAGACTGCTGGATGGTCTGGGCCCTGATGTGGTTTGCTGTTTTGCAAGTCCTTTGTGCCAAACATCACTGCAAGCAGATGCTCAGTTTCAGATACAGGTCACTCTTCAAAGCACTGGCTTCACACCTGTGTGACTGAGACTAAAGGCACACTTTGAACACTTATTGTGACCCAGCACTAGACCTGTATCAGCTTTACTACTGCTCACCTAGGAACATTTGACCAAACCTGATGATTGCCTACAGTGCTTGCCTTCCCAGCACTAGGAACCCAGCCCATACAATTTCATGTATGGCTCTAGTGAGACCAACCTCCTCTATTTGCTGCTCAAGCTCCGTGATATTGGGAAACAGCTGATCGTGAATTCTGGGCTCTTCCACTGCTTTCTTCACATCGTAACCAAACCAGATGGAATTCATGATCGTCTGTGAGATGCAAAAAGCCTTAATGTTAATTACTTGTCTTCAAAGAAGTCTGACCCTTGTAGCCACATAGGCAGAGGTGCCTCAAGGATGTTCACCAGAGCACATAAAAGGCACCATTTCTGGTTTACGTGGCTTTCAGTGGTTTTTCTCTTGGCTAAGCAGAACACAGGTACATTGCAGCCAGGTTGTATATGCTTAGGAGGATTCCCACACAAAGAAACCATGAGTGACTGAAATTAACATAGCAAAAGGATCAGATCCCTGAGCTGTGGTGGCTGGATTTATGCCACTGTAACTAAGCACACAACAGTCACCTCAACAAACACACCTACAGCTTCCTGCTATTGTACAACCAGTTCCCTTAGGCCTGGCTCATCTCTACAGGCTTGAACTGCAGGCTGGAGCTGCTGGGAAGTGAGAACACCCTCAGAGTTCAGGGCTTAGGAAGCTGCTTGTAGTGGTTTTTACAGACTTGTCCTCTACCTCAGCCAGAAAGCCAGATCCAGCCTGGTGCTGCTGTGTGCTGCCACAGGGGACAGTCACTGCTGCAGACACTCTTGGGCTAGTTTGAGTGGCTGCCACAGCAGCTCACAGAGGCCCTGCCTGTCAGGCCTGACACTGTGCCTGTCCTGAGTTCTTATTTAGCTTCTCTGTGCGACTTTCATCCAAAGTTTGGAATGTTGTATGGGAACGGCTCTAAACTAGGTAAATAGGTTCGTGGAGATCCAGAGAACAGAAGTCAAAGCAAATCTGCAAGTGGTAAGAACAACGTGCCACAGAAAAAGACCTGGAGTCACTGAAGGAGGCAATTTAATAGCAGACCTTTTGTAGCCCTGGCAGGAGTTGGTGTTGGAGGTCTGGCCCTCAGAATGCCAGGCAGGAACCTCCTTTCCAAGCCCCTGGCCCCCAGCAGGGAGCCACAGCCATGATCCTGTCAACAGGTGCAGACAGGAGTCCCCCCAAATGCTGCCTCTCCCATTTTGCCTTGTGTTGTCCCCCCATTTGCCCACACCATCACGTACCAACGCTGTTGCTGTAGTTATTTTTGTTCCTCCAGAAGCACCAACCACCATCCTCACCTTTTTCATTTTATCCACCAGAATGGAGGGGCACATAGAGGACATTGGCTGTTTACCTGTTGGGGACACAGATGCAACACAGAGACTCAGCTTTCTACCTGCAGCTCACAAACTTCCAGCTCTTGCTCCATGTCTAAATCCAGAGCCTCAGTATCCACCTTCCCGACTCAGCTTATGTGTCCTGTTGAGTCCTTGGGGATCCCACCTTCCCCTGCACTCATCTCTTTCTTGACTCTCTCCCACCCCTGTCCTCTGCAGGCCCCAGACCTGTGTCCCATGGCACAGATGCTGCAGTGTAAGCGTGCACAACACAGCCAAAAGACTGAGTCAGGAAGGTAGTTTACAGCTACCTGGAGCTATGAAATTTGCTGGAGAAGGAGGGATCCCAAATCCATTGATTATGTAAGGTGAGCTGAAGTCATCCATTTCATCATTAAATATGATTCCACTCACGTTGGATCGTACATCAGAGCCAAAGCTGGAGAAAACAAATTGTCAAAGACAGGTCAAAACCACAGCAAATCTAGGAGGAGCTTCAGCTGAATTTACTGCAATATGAAACCTGGGATTTGATTGGAGTAACGCTCCACTCCCTCCCATTGTAAAGGACTTTCTGTCACCCCTAGGGGGGAAGGAAGCAGTTAATACCATAAGTACACAGCTACACACAAAGGAAAGGCAGCCCAGAGCCCTTCCTACAGCTCCCCTGAGAGGACCCCACGGAGAAAACCAGCACAGCACCTAAGTACAACTAATTTCCCTTCCAAGTGGGCAGTCCTGCACTCCATTCAGAGGCAGCACAGCTCAAAGGTTGGCACATTTGGGAATGACTGGGCGTTTGTTAAATGTGTCAAGCTGGAGACATCTTCTATGGATAAAAACAAGCTTCACACCCTGGCTCCAGGCCATATGTGCGAACACAGCTCTTTCTGACAGCACTCAAAGCCAAACACTGCGCTTCCAGGCCGGCTGTATTAGTTCAAATTCCTTCCAAAAGCCTGGGAAATCAGAACCAGCAGCAACAGCGCTGCTTATGAGAAGATCCAGATGCAGTGAATGTTGTTTTGGTGGTGGAATTCAACATGAGAGATGGCACATCTTGTCCTCTGACACAGGCACAAGGCCTCAGTGTTGAGCACTGACCTGCAAGCTCAGCAGAAATGCCCAGCACTGCTGACCCCTACCCCGCCCCAGAGGTGACAGCTCAGTGGTGTTTGATACCAATCCCAGAACCAGCACTAGGAAGATGGCAAAGGCCTACAGGGAAGGAATGTCTGAGCTCATACTATTGGTTGATGGTGCTGGTGGCGGACACAGCACTGCCATCATCAGCCACAATGGAGATGTGGGATGTACCGGCATTGTCTCCAGTGTAATACACGGGCTCATAGTAGTCAACTGGATGGGAGGTGTTGTCTGTGATTTTCCTCCGGAGACCATCCGCAAAGAACTCGGATGTCATGTTTCTGATTGCCTGTCAGAGAAATCCAACGCAGTTACTCAGCAGATTAAGAGACATGTAGTTATGAGGCTGATATCCAATACTTCAGACCACAGAACAGTGGCAAACCCCAGCAGTGAGGCTACAGTTTTCCCCCAGGGGCTTTCCTTCTTGGATGATGGGCATTGGACCAAAAGAGCATTTTAAGCTGTCACAGGAGCAGCTGTTACAGTCACCCCTTTGCATAGAAGTTAATTAGCATCCATTATTGCAGTGCTATGGAAAGCTGCCTCCACACTGCTTGTAAGGCAAGCAGGGCTACACTTGCTTCAGAGACAAGAGGAACGGGATCAGGTTGAGAGGACAAGGCCAAGGCAAGCTCTGACCAGAGCTGTCTAAGTTGAAAATTTGTGTTCATCAAGCTGGGCTGGGCTCAGAGTCTGCTGCTTTTGCAGGCACAGAAAAGCACAAAGTGCAAAGTAGGGAAAAGAAGGGTTTCTGTCTTTGCCCCTTCCCATCTGTTGCTCCATTTTACTACAGGCAGGACTCTAGTCAGAGAGCCACCAGGATGCTGGGAATAAAGTGAATAAGGCTTTAAACACTATAAAAACAGGCAGGGTTATATCTAAACGTACTCCAGATCCCCTGGTGAATTGAGGAGTTTGCTTTTCTTTACAGCAGGAAGGTTGCCTCCATTTATAGCCCCCACAGCTCAGGCACGAGCCACATAGGACATCACTTTTTGACTCAGAGCTATTTCAGTGCCTGTCAATAGCAAGTGGCACAGAGCATGCCTGACAAAATTGAGTCACCCAAAAACTTTAAGTCATGTTCCAGTCAACTTTGGTGTTGCGGAAAGAAAAGGCTTTTGCCAGGTACCTCTGTAATGTTGACAAATTTTGGGTCTCCCAGCAAAGTCCTCTTGGCATAGGCAAAGCGAAAGGCCTCCAATATGCGGTGGTAGGTCAGACCTTTCTCCTCCACGGTTTTGATGCTGGCAGCAGAGAAATTATATCCTGGCAACACAAGACAAACAACTGTGAACACAAAGCACAGGGTCAATAGACTGCTAATGCACCTGTGTCACATGTGTAACCTTGAAGCCCAGTCTCTACAGAGATGCAGTCACTGGACTGTCCTGTCCTAATCTCTACATGGAGAACACAGGAGCTCTGGTAGTTTTGAGCACTGTGGGAGTCACCAGCAGAATTTGTACTTGCAGAGGTGTTTTCCAAAGAAGCCTCAAGTACACGTTAGGTTCTACCCATACAAATATCAGGGAAGTTCCCCTATCAGGAGAATATTTTTCCTCTTGCACCTGTATTTCAGGTAGGAAGGCAATATCCCTTAGTTTACAGCAGAAGAGGAATGTTTCTGCATCTGTGATCTGTGTGTTTCTGCATCTGTGATCTCTCCTGGGCTCTCAGACTTCTCACCCGCTGGAGGACTATCAGGGGAGGCCTTGCTCCCCCAAAAAAGGTGATGTCTTTGGAGCTCTCCCAGCTCCTGCTGTCTGTGGGGCACTGCTCTATGGCACTCTCACCTTTCAATATGTTGAAAATGAGGGCCAGAACTGGGCCACTTAGGGGGGCACTGGGTGTGTAGAGGGTGAACTCCCCGAGTTTGATCTGTATGGGGTCTTCGATCACTGTCGCATTGTAGTCCCGCAGGTCCTCCAAAGTGACAATTCCCCCTGGAAAGAGAAGGAAACTAGAGATGTGGGTTTATGTGATCTCTGTTGGGAAGAGGAGGTCATACTCCATCACCATGAATCACAGCAAGGACTGAAGGGAACATGGACAAATCCAAAAAGTAACAAGGTAAAGAAAGCAAAGATGTGTGCCCATGAGATTTATTCCTTGATAGATCCATCTGAGGCTCAGATAGCCTAAGCATGAAGTTGGGCTGATTTACAGCAGCCAAAACTCTGATGATCCATCTTTTTTAACAAAGGACACCAGCAGTGTCAGGCTACAAAATGTCCTTAAGAATCCTGTTTACAGGAGGAGGATGCAATTTTGGGTGCAGGTGCTTTGTGGCACCTCACAGGTAGAATAATTTGAGTGTTCCATCACCTATCTTACCTGAAGGGGGAAGACAGTAATTAATTATCCACCACAAATAAAGCCAGTAAATGACTCACACGAAGTTCACCAAGCTAACCAGTGCTGGCTGGTGAGGCCAGGATACTGCCACCATCTAGTGGTACCGAGAGATCAAACAGCTCAGAGTTCACAGGACCACCACATATGTAACGTTTTAGGTAGAAACTCGTTGGATTCAGGCTCTGTGAACAGCCTGTTATCTACTCAGCTACAGCCAGAACCGCGCAGACTTGGAGGCTCTGTGGTACAGAAATGCACAGTAAATACTCTCAATTTCTGAGTTTCAAACACATCTGTTAAAGTGCTTCTTTTGGGTGTCCTGTTGCCACAGATCTCAGAGGCAGCATTTCAGGGTTGACCCCTCCCAAGGCTTCTGCAGGCCACCGGCTCCTCCCTGGGCTCTGAGCAGTCTGGTCACTCCTGCTGCTTGGGACAGATGTCCTGGTTCTCACCTGCGCTGTGGATGTCAGCGATGATCTGCTTTGCCAGGCTTCCTGTGTAAAAGGCATCTGCTCCTTCTCTGGCTATAGTCGCGTAGGTGTTGGCTAGTTTGGGCATCTTGATGGTTTCGCCCTCTTGCAGAATTTTCCCTCCTTTGCAGAACACTTCGCTAACAGAGAAAGGAGATTGAGAAGATCAGGTCTGAGAGACAAGTTCAAAACTATGTGTCTGTGGCAGCTGAGCCAGTATGAGTGTTCATGCTAGATGCTTCTTGGAGAGAAGAGAAACTGCCTGAGCCATGGCCCAGGGGTCCTGATATCTTGCACTGGGACATAAAAGTGAACAGTGTTTTCTGACCTGCGATTTCACGTGCTCAGTTTGCTCAATGGACCCTGCAGCAGGGATTTTCACCACGGCAGCCACCCTCCCTGCCTACCTGAGGGGCCAACAAGTGCCTCAAGATGTATGGGAGGGGCCATAGTCCTTGAACTCAGCAGTTCAGTTCAGAGCACAGTCTATTACGCTATGAGGCTCACAGCTTCCAGTAAATCCAGAAGTGTTTCAGTCCCTGTTCCTTAGATCACTTTAAGGTAGATGGTTTCCTCTCTAGCTCCCTCATGACGGACAAGAATGTGCTGCTGTGGACTTGCCAGATGGAAGGACAGGAGATAGGCCAGGGTGTACATTACCAACTGGATTGGAAATGAACCTGCAGCTGGCAGAGATTTTAAGGAAAAGAGAGAATTAAGCATGATCTTCAGGAGGGCTGGACATAAACACTAAGGGTTTGACTGTAAGAAGTGGAGGAGTATTTAAAACACTTCATGCTCACAGTCTTTGCCAGAAGTGGATGGTCAGAGGCATTGCTGGAGGAAGGCTGATTGTAGAGTAAGAGATGATTCAAATTCCCACTGCCTGACAGCAGGTGAGATGTTCAAGGAGACTCTGCAATTGCTCCAAATGCAGGTAAGATCAGCTTGGTGCACTTACAGCACGAGGAAAAGCTGGGGATTCAGAAAATACATTGCCATGTGGCAGATTGATCCCAGCACGTACTCTAATTCCACCTTTGCTCAAACAAATGGACTTTAGGAGTAGAATTTATCTCCCTTTAAAGGTCAGGACTGAACATTCCTAAAACTGGCCCCATGATTTAGCACCTTTAGGTGTTTGCAGTGACACCAGAAGCCACAGTGAGTGTGGTTACTGGAGGGGATGCACACTCCTCACGGACACAAACACAGGGACTTTGCAGATTGGATGCAGCCACCCCAAACTTCTCTGCATACAGCAGCAACTGCTCTACCTACCACAGCAAGGGATTGCTTTCGATTGCCTCCTCTTTTGATTTGATGGCTGCAGCAAGGCCTTTCCCAACAGGAAATCCTTCTCTTGCCAGCTTGATACTGGGCAGAAACAGGTCTTTCCATGCCAGTTTGCCATGACGTTTGTGAGCCAGCTCATAGCCACGGATTTCTCCTGGAACAGCAATGGACAGTCCTCCTGGAGCAGAAAAGGAATGTGTTAAGTCTTCCACAGCAAGAAAAGAAAGTGGTTGATGGAGCAGGAGGTAGAGCAGGCGTCTCTGCCGGCCCTGTTTTAGGCAGGGCTTGTGTGTACTGGGACGAGCTCAGCTTGTGAGAATTAACAGAATTAACAGAATAATTTGGTCTGATGTTTGTGCCTACATATCCTGAACTGCTGAAACACCTCTGTCCTCTTGCTGGTAACTCCAGTTTTAGGGTCATTTCCCCTCAGTAGGCTTTGTACCACAGCAAAGCTGCTCAGAACACAGAAGCTATCATGGTGAGAAGACACAGGCTGTGACATACTTAAGCCAAAAACTTCGTTGCAGCATTGTAATTACAACTGGAACAGATTGATTCCACACTGCACAGTGATGCAGCAGTTTGCTTCGATACTGTTTTCATTGGCATCTCCCAGAAGTTCAACACACTGCTCAAAATCCCTCCAAGGAGCTGTTCCTTCTTGCTTAGAAGGGTGACCATGAAGAGAACTAGTTAGTATTGCTTTCTATTTCTTATTAGGAAATACTTTCCTGAAAGGAAACTTCTCTGGAGGCCCCAAGCCATTAGTTGAAGCCACTACAAGAAGTATTTAGGGAGGATACCTGAAGTGACAAAACCCAAGGTGATGCACACAAAGATTTATTCAAAGAGGTGGAAAGGAAAGATGGCACATACGGAGCAGGTCATACTCAGCGCTTTGCATTCACCTGCATTTTCATGAAGTGAAAAGCAGAAAATGCTGAGGTTGTGACTAATTTAAAGGGCATTGGTTTTGGCTTCTTTGTCAGGCCAGAGTTTGCAAATCGTGTAAAACAGAGGATATTTCTAGGTGAGAAATCCTGTAGGTAGGCAAGAACCTAACCTTAAGAAATGTTCTTATTTTAGACGTGCCGGTAGCAGCTAATGCTGGAGCTATGTGGTCCCCCCAAAGCAGTGAAACAGCCTTTGCCATACCTTTTAGAGAGAGCTGTGTGTTGTTCCCAAACATGTCCTCCGATGCTCTTTTTGGAGCCACCTCTCTTGCATTAATGATTTCCACTTTTCCTTCAATGACAGAGCAAGGAAAATGGTGAGCTCTGGACTCAACACACAGGCATGGTCTCTGCTGAAGGACTCTAATCAACGTGAGCCAGTTTCTTGGCAATTATTTTGAGGACATTCCCCCAGAGGCTGTGAGCATCAGTCATTTACCTTCTCTCAGGTAGGATAAATCACCTGCCTTAGATAAAGTTCTCAAACTGTTCCAGCTGTGTACGGCCCTGTCCCTTACCTGTGCTGCTGTAGATGGTAAAGAAGAAGCCCCCTCCAATGCCCATGCTGTGAGCGTTCATGAGTCCTACACAAAGCAGGGCTGCAATCGCAGCATCCACCGCTGATCCTCCTTGCTTGAGGATGTCCCTGTGCAGCAGAAGGGAAGGTGACATGTGACAGTGTCTCAGCTCCCCGTGAGCAGGGCATGCATCTTGTCAGAGCAGCTATAACAGATTCTTTGAGGCACACTTGTCCACATCCAGTCTATGTGTTCCTCAGAAATAAGAAGTGTTGTCACCAGAGAGAACAGACCCTAATGGTCTATGTGCAGACCAGATCAGCCCTCATTAGAGACACATCCAAACCAGGTTGAAAACACCGAGATGTGACAGAGTATATGTAGGGACAGACATTCCACACACATTTATTACACTGTCATAAGAAATGACAGTTTTCTGAGGAGCCTTAAATCTGCAGCACTTGAGACTAGAACTGGAGGATATTTCAACAGAAGTTTTCTTAAAGGAGCTAGAAAGACAACTCTTGTTCTCACTGCTCATGGATCCAAGGAATCTTTACCTGCTATGGTGTCTGTAAGCAACTGCAGTAAAGCTGGTCAAGCACGGTAAAAGCCTGGGGTTTATTAGGATCTCCTCTTTCTACAGGGAGATTAGGGATTGATTATCCATGCTGGGCAACTGCCAGGATTGCACCTCTACATCGAGGAAGCAGCAGTTCTGTCTCATGCAAGAGCTGTCAGAGCTAATGAGAGTCAGGGCACAATGAATGGGTACCTTCCGATGATGGAGCACTGCCCTGCGTCGGTGGCCACGGCCGCCCTCTTGTACGTATGTGCGTCCCCTGAGCCTGAGCGCAGCCCGAAGAAGAGTCCCAGGAACAAGATGAGCCCCAGCAGGGCTACGGTCACCACTGTGACCACCACACAGCGTGTCTTCATCTTCCTGTGGGAAGAGACAGGATTATCAGCCCTGATGCTACCTCCTTTCATCTCCTCAAACCAGCAACTATCATTCGGGTAAGAACCTGCCTTGCAGCAGGCAGGTAACATCATATACTGAAAAACCTCCAGATGCATAGGTGAGAAGGGAAATCTAAGGGGCAGAACACAATTGGTGTTAGTCATGACTGACATATCTTCAGAACAAAATTTTTTTTAAAATTTAACTTCGCATAATCTGCTTTTCTGCTAATCGCATAAAATGCCATGTCTGTGGAGGAGTCTCCATCTGGAAGGTTGCCAAGGACCAGTGCAAAACACATCTTAGTCATTAGGAAGCAACCTTGGACAAAGCTGCTTGGCACAGCCCAGTGTGAGCACAGCTCCCGCTCTTGCCTGGAGCCCTTGGCCAGAGCATCTTCCTGATGAGCCGGGCACTTCCAGAGGTCCATGGCCAGTGCTCAGGTCTCCATGTGCCCCAGTCCTGCACTCAGCTGCTCTCGGGCTGCACAGGGCTCATCTGAGAGTGAGCATAGAATGCCAAGGAGCTCTCCGAGTACACACGGGGATGAGTCGAGAGCTATCAAGTGGATGGAGAATCACTGCCACCTTGGTGGGACAGGCAGTTCAGCAAATACAGCCTGAACAGATACTCTTTGACCCGTTTCCTTTTCTATTACAAGACTGTTCCAGCAAAATAGACCTAAATTAATCATGTTGCCTTCAGAGACCACCTTTCCCCTTTGTACTGCAACTTTGGGTTTTTACCACAACTTCAGCACAACAGCCAAGATGCTCTTTACCTTACCGAAGCGTCTGCCATCCTCAGAGAAAAGCCAGTCCATGGAATTGTCGTGAAGAATGGATGCACCAACCCCACTGTGGATGCCCAGCAGCCCAAGGCAGAGTAAACTCCAACAGCAGCACTCAGTGCCTTGCAGCAGCCACACACACAGGATTAGGCAGCAGTGAGTGTGCCAGCACTGAGCTGACTAGAGGAAACAGGCCAGGCCAGCCAAACCAAAACTTTTCTCAGGAGAGGGTGATTAGCAAGCAGGGCCCCCCCAGACTCACCTCTTGGCTTAAACCAGGAGATACACATTTGCTATCCAAGCCTTTTATCTGTGAGTCTCAGTCTGAGCACTAGAGATGCCCATCTCGATCCAGGTAAAGCAGCTCAAACCAGGGTGTAAATCTACTGTATGTGCTGCTCTGTAAACAAATGTCAACTGAGGGTAGTAAAAGTAAATGGATCAAACCTCTTTCCAGGTTCTAGAACTTAATTTACACTCAACTACTTTTAAAAGAGACCAGTGGTGTGTTTGCGGAGCAATGACTGTGCAGGGAAACAGAGAAGCCATTATGTCCCCAACAATAGCTCACACACAGCCTCAGAGTTTAAAGACAGTTTTGTTTGTTGGCAGAGAGATTTCAGCTTCAGCACTGGCAGTCTCTTCCAGGCTTCACAAGAAATGCCATGGGATCTTTTATCTGCGCCTCAGCTCAGCAGAAGGTACTTTGTTTGGTCTGAAGGCTGCTCTGTGCTGGGCTGTCCTTTGAGCCTGGGCTGACTCAAGCTCCTTAGTGCTGAGTTAACCCCTGGGCTCCCGGCTGGGGCTCTGCAGCTCTTCTCCACAGCTGGGTCTCTCACTGCTGGGCTCCTGCAGAGATTTACTGCCTTGTCGGGCAAGTTACTCCGACAGCAGGAGAGAGGGGGAAATTTCAGGTACTACCTCTGCTCTCACCTTTCACCTCCCTTCTGGAATGGGATCACACCTGTGAGCACCCCCTAGACCCACAAGAGCTCTATGCTGTGTCCTGCTGCCTGGTGAGTGCACAGACCTCGGAAAGGGCCCTCCAACCAACTTCATATGACTCAGGCACAGCTCCTGGCCTGCCAGGCATGAGGATAAGACATGCACCACTGGGCAGGAACACACACAGGCTGCCATGCAGAGATACTGACTGCTGGGTACTGCCAAGTGAATGATCTTAATGAAGGTGTATCTGTGCCATCTGTCAGACCAATCCTGCTCAGGAAGCAGCAGATGTATGAGCTCAAGACCTGCAGCTTTCTCTTCTTCAGCAGTACAGAGAGCAAACCCAGCTGAGGATAATCCTCTCCACCTTTGCTGCCAGCTCAATTCCCATAAGCCCCTTAGCCTCTCAGGCCTGACCCTAGAGGGAAGCACAGCCCTCACTGCCTTCCCAACTGTGGCACAGCAGAGCCAAATGTGCATTTGGTTTGATGTACAGAAATCAGGAGACGGATCAGGAGCCTGCAGATATCCACTGTCTAACCCACCTCTGCATACTCCTTGTGCTCTGGGCAGGCACACTGCAGAAACAGCTGAGTTTTTGGACCAATGGTCTGTTTGAACCTTGGCTCTGAGTTGAGTCCCCATTACGATTTATTATTGGGAGTGAAGCAGCAGCTGCAGGCCACCACCTGAGCAGGCTCCCCAGCTATTTTCTGCTGAGGCTGGCTTCAGCCTCCACACCTCTGCCAAATCCAGCTGTTTAGAAGCTTGGCTTCAGTCATAGAGTGCTTTGGCAGCAGCACTCCAGGTCTCCAGGAGAGAGGGGCTGTAAAGCAATTAAAAGCAATACAATTATTTCTCACTGTTATAAAGGTCCAACAGCCAGTCTTAGCCATGGAATTTAAAAGCAGCCTGATTGCCTTAATTTACATTAGGAGAGAGGGAGGCTACTCTGCAAGTAGCAGAGTTATGCTTGTACAAGTAGCCCCATTGAGTTGTATTCAGATGTGCCACAACATGCACAACCTTATTTAAGCATGACACTGGGTTTGAATTAAAAGAACCTCAGTGCAACAGGGGATTGCTAGTTAGTGTCAAGTCTCTGCCAAGAGGGCTGGGGCATTCTGTAGAGATGAGGAATCTGCCATGGTCAGGGCAAGTGCCGGGAGAATTGGAAGAGGAGGAGGAGGAGATGCACCAGCCAGAAATCAGTGGGTAGAGAACAGTGGGATACCAGAGGATGACAAAGGACTCCAGGCATGGTCAGGCACTGCTTTGTTCCCAAATGAAGTAGTAAATGAAGCAACCACTGACAACACCTAAAACTTTAACCACAATCTTTAACCCAACAGGTTTCTGCTTTAAACCCATCTTGCAACAGCTTCATACCTCAGCACCTGCTCCTGAGAGTTCCCTGTACTCCCACTCGCAGCGCAGTAGCCACTACTGGGCCATTAGCTTTGAGATATCCACCCTTACTTTCCCCAGGCAGCACAAGACATGCAAGGATAGTTTGGACATCTTGACTGTTGTCACAGGACACAGGCTATGCTCTCACGTTGTGTGACAAACTATGAAGTTCCATCACAAGATATTTTAATTGAAGTCTTACACAGTCTTCAACTCCACCAGTGATAAGGGAACTAAAGCAGAGGTTCAGCCAAGCCATGAAGAAGCCCAAAGAGGCTTCCACATTCAGACCTAGGCACTGCTCCCACCTAAAGCAGGAGGACAAAGCAGTCTCTGGAGAAACACAGCAAGTCCATTCAACTCAGTGAAAAGCCTTCCTCACAGACGGTGCCTCTGTGCTAGTCCCTGTCCAGCAGCCAGCACGCCCGTCTTTGTTAATCCCAGCACTGCAGACTCATGTGGATACACATCAGATTGCAGGAGAAAGGTCTCAGTGGGGATCAGTGGTCCCTACTTATCGCTGAGGTAATTGACCCTGAAAAGAACTGAGCGCTAAGTCCATGAATGAAGGGGCTGCTCATCTGGGTCTCAGGTGCTGCTCAAGAAGAGCTCTTGTGACTCAAACAGAGCTGTTGTGATCACAGTTTGTGACTCCTCCACAGGCACAAGCTTTTCTGAAGCCTAATGACATGTAGTATTCTGCCCAATGTAGATCAAACTGAGTTCACTGAGGAAGAGACAATAATTTCCTCTTGAAGCAACTTTTTCCTCAAAAATCCTTCATGTCTTCCTGCAGAAATTTTAGCATCAAATCCAACATTTTTTTATTTTAAGGCACTTCAGCATAAACTATGAAGTGAAAAAAAAGGCAGAAAGGTGAAATAAATACAAAATTCCCCATTTCACATGGTTTTCACAGTGTTTCCTAATTGAAGACCTCCCAGAAATCCACAACTGGCAAACTCAATCTCAAAAATGCAAGTTATTAAAGTTTTATAAACCCATTAAAAACATTATTGTTACGGTCACTTCCAATTTAAAGTCAAAATGCTTCATCAAAATAGCTCAGTTCTTCTAACTGTTGCAAAAGATGTTTTCAGGTGCTCTTTTGCCATTAAACTAGAAGTTGTTTATTAGACCTGAGCTTATTCAGACTGGTTAGTCAGGTCCTATAATTCTCTTTTAGCAAGCTTTCATCTGCTTACTAAAAAAGTCATATTTTCACATATTCTGTTGACTAAGAAATCCCACACAGCACTTTCAGGTTGAGGGGAACGGCTCAGTGAAGGTAATTCCTATTTCCCCCTTACCTCTCCAGAATATTTGCAAGTTGGTCCTGTCCTTTTGCACAGATACGTGTGTACTGATCTCCTCTGAATGTCCTTTCTCAGGAAATGAACCCTTTTCTAGGGGCAAAACATCCTTGTAGCAGTAGCAGTAACCACTTATCTTCTCTTAAAAGCTCTCCAAAACTCGTACCGTACTATTTGGTATTTGTACTGCTCACAGAGATGAACCCATTGAAACTCATTATGTTTGAATTCACAGTACCAGAGGAATGCAGAAGTAATCATTGACTAGGTGAAGAGTCAAGAACCCACACCTCTTAAAATGCATATTTTAGGACCCACGAAGATTGTTCATCAACAGCAGAATCATTCTGTGTTCCTGGATTTGGTTACTATGTGGTACAAATGTTTTTCCTCACCTCATTGCTAGCTCTGAAGTTCTGATTAAGCAACTGAGCAAATATAATGGACTCAAGTTGCACCAGGAAAGGTTTAGATTGGATGTTAGCAAAAATTTCTTAACTGAAATGGTGGTCGGGCATTGGAATGGGCTGCTCCAGAAAGTTGTGGAGTAACCTCTGGAGGGATTTAAAAGCCATGTAGATGTGGCACTTGGGGACATTGTTTAGTGGTGATTTGGCAGTGCTGGGTTAATGGTTGGACTCGATCTTAAAGGTCTTTTCCAACCTAAATTGTTCTGTGATTCTAAATAAATGGTGTCTCCACACGGTCAAGTACCCTCACACCACTCTTGCCTAAACCCCTGTGTCCACAGAGAGACTGGATTTTGTGTCTGTCCCTTCAGCTTAAACCCAGACACCACCAGATTCAGCTGTGATTACACTCGGTGGGAATAACCTGTCTGCCAAGTGTGGGCAGCTGCCAGCAGTGCGAGGGCACCTGATCAGCTCACACACCTGCCCTTCAGCAATCACAGCCACACCACCTTAAACTGGCATCAGGTTCAGATCAGATTAATACTCCAGCTGCAACGTGAAGATGTAATGCCTGCTCTGCCATGCCTGCTCCCACAGCAGCACCCTCTCGCAGGAAGGATGGCAGAGCAGGAAGGCAAGGATGAAGAAACCTGCCTGCCATCACTAAACCTCACTGAGGATTTTAAGCAACAATCCTACATGTCTCCTTGTGCCCAGTCTGGAAGCACAGTTGCAGCTCAAAGGTTGGAGCTCACCTGCTGTTGAAGAGTGTAGCGCAGAACCCAGCAGAACCCAGACTAAAGGTAAGGAGCTGTACAAACTGTTCTTGGACTCTACCGACTCAGCTAAACTTAGGCCACTGTTTCTGTCCATGGCTTGTTAGAAACCCCAGACTCTCCTTTGAACACGGGCTCAATGCCCATCCAGAAATGCTGAATGCTCATCCAGAATGTAACACAAGCAAATCACAGCTTGCCTGAAACTTGGGCACAGTGAGGATCCAAGCCCGCATGTCTTAAGCCTGACTTTTAGCCAGACGGCACTCTGCAAACACAGGATGAAGCAAAGTCTGCCTGGATGCCAGTCAGCACCATTAGATGCTATCTTTGGACTTACGAGGATCAGTCAAGAGGTTAATTAAATGTCTCAACTCCAAACCAGCCCAGTCCCTCTGCCCCACTCCAACCTTCGATACACTAGATCTCCACTTGCTGCAGGATTGTAGCTGTACTACACTGACTCATTAACAAAGTTTGGCCTAGTTCCAAGATTAAAAGCTTTAGGGCGATATTTTCTCTGCCTAAAAATACATCTTCTTTTCTATAATAGCCATAAAATGGAGTTCTGTTTAACATTTACATGTGGAAAAATCAGTACTGTAAAAGATGAGCATTTCAGCCCTGACATATTGGGAAGGAATATAGCCTGTGCCCATCTTTCAAAGATGACTTTCAAATACCCCTTTCAAGACACTGCATGAAAAGCACAGGCCCCTTCAGTTATATTGCTATTGTCCAAGAGGTCTTGAGCAAAAAATGGAAGCTTTCTGGAAAGTAGATAATGGCACAGAAAATATTCTGCAGGCTCAGAAGGACTTGATGTATCTGCTGTTCCTACCAGTCTGAAGCACACATTCAGAGTGCAGGCCACATTCAGCTGTTAACACAGCCCCCTCTCACTGTGATGTGAGACCCATGATGCTCCACAGAAAAGACTGTGACAGGAGCACACAGCTATCCTCTGAAAAAGCAGGCAATGTGGAAAGGTATCTGGTCTCTGCTCCAAACAAATCGACCTGCACTTTCAGTCTGTCACACCTCTGATATTAACAGCGGAATTTAAGATGCAGTCTACTGAGCAGAACCCTTTTCTTAATTTACTGACCCTGTTTTCTACCCCTGTGATGGTACCAGGTTTTATGCTTAATATTTTCATAGTTCTAAAGTTGCTATGTCCCTGAAGTGGGTCTAGGTCAGAAGAGAGTCTCCCTATCACATTTGTCTCAGAGGGTGCAAGATGACATGGAAAGGCTGTAAGAAAGCCCAGTTCTAAATCATATTTATCCCACTGTAGTACTTCACCCCCACTGCTGAAAGGCAGGGTTTATATCAGTGAGCCACCAAAACTAAGCAAATTATGTCCTTCTTCAAGGACAATGCAGTCTCATCTGTGGCATGTTCTTACCAGCACAGAGCCGGAACAAGTTGGATGCTCCTCAGCAAGTTACTCTTTCACTTATGCACAAGCAGAGTTGAAGATGAGGTCAGAGAAAGTTATGAAACCTGAAGTCAGTGCCCGCAGTTCCAAAGGGTGAACACTTCGCTGTGCACAGGTTGTGCTATGCACAGCTTCCTTATTTCAGCTGTACAGAATATTTGGCAACTATCAAGTATCTCTGTCTAGGCACTAATATAATGGAGAACCCTGTTATAACTCAGCTTTACATGTTTCAAGCTGCAAAGCCACACCTCAAACAGTAATGCCATGTTTAATGCAGGTGCATTGCTGACTTGCTCTTCTCAACCCATTACAAATAAAGAAAAAAAAAAATCTCCCGAAGGACTTGCCACCTCCTTACATTTGTGATGTTCATGACATGGTCATCTTTAACATTCCCCAAAAATTAGCATGCGCTATTACATTGAAACTTGAGCAACACAGGAGTGCTTCTTTCAGCATATGAAGCAATGCCTTCATACCTCTTGTCACGGAACTTGCAGATACTGAAAAGCATCAGGCAACCCAAGACACTTCTGGGGAGTTTTTCGTTTTGTTTCTTCCCCCTACCCTTGTTGATTTTTTCTGTAGGAATTTCATGAAGCAACACCAGCAATGACTCACAGAGCACAGACCACATCTATTGTTCAGACTCCTACTTTTTATGGCAGAACAAGCAACCCAAGGCCTCCATTTCCCAACGTTTTAACACCCCAGTGCATTATTGGAATAGACACTGTTACAAGATTCTATAGCTTAGGTAGGTTTACCTCTTGTTGCAGGTTAGCTATTTTTCCCATGAGGAAGTCTTTCCCCTCTAACAGAGCAACGTTGCAATCCAATACTACCTGAACATGAGCATCAAAAGTAGTATCTCAAGTGCCCACTAACACAGACATGTTAACAACTATGTGAGGCTTCTTCCTACTAGACAATAGTTCCCTTTTTGATCCCTTGCTCTACTCTTCCATGATGAGGGCAACCAGTGGAAGCTAAGTACCAGCTGTATGGGTAGAAGACAATTCTAATTTAGGCTAAACATGCCCTAAGAAACACTGAAAAAAGAGATCACTGCTGAAGAAGCCATGGAAAAGACACTAGGGGAGACTCTTAGAGAAAAGCTACTTTAAGAACTGGAAAAGATGCCTGGTGTGCAAGAGGTCAAGTTGACTAAGAGCAGGGACACAAAAGTTGACTTTCAGAGCTGAAAATAAACAAGCAGGTGTTTTTCCACAGCCAAAGCACCTCCTTCCCTCTGCTCCAGTGAGAGTTGCTTTCACTGTAATTCACCTGCTCAAATGGAGCAACCCACTAAACTCACATGCTTTCATTTCATGGATCTGTTTTCCCATAATCACGCACAGGTGCACACTTTTCCCTGGGACAAAGGTAAGCAAATGAAAGATAACTGGTAAACAGGGAGGTTTGTTAACCCTTTCTTGCCAGCCACACTGGTTAACCAGTTCTGGTTATATCCTTCTAACCCCAGAGGCAGCTGCAGCAGCACTGCTGGGACAGGGCTGTGTGAACTACTGGGGCTCCTCAGTGCTTGGAGGTTGTTGGTTGCTGTTGCAGAAGAAACCCTTCTGCTCCTCCCTTCCAGAAGAGGGTGGCTGTCCTCTGTCCAAGTTCCACTTTCTTTTATCATTCTTCCTCAATTTTATCTCTCTGCTACCTCAACTCAGTCTTACTCATTAATTTTATGTCAAGCTCTGCGGTTTCCAAAACCTACATCAATCTGTACCATTTATCTACCATCTTTATAAAGCCCTGTAATCTTTGCAAAGCCTTTCTGCCAGTCCCCACCAAAGGGACTATGTTCTTGCAGCTGACAGAACTGCCTTTCCCCAGCAGCCAGCAATGAGCTCAGCAACACAGTCCCACACAGCTTCCCCTCAAACTCACCGCCCCCGAATAAAAGCGGACAGGGCTACTGGAGACAGGGGAAAGAAGAGGGAATGACATGGGAAAGAAGAAAACCTAAACTGGTGAAGGGAAAAACAGAGAAAGTGGGAATGAAGGAGGACAAAATAAATGAATGAAGATTAGAGGACAAAAAAGGTGAAAGAACAGGAAAAGGGGAAACGGAAGGGCAAAAAATGAAAGATGCCCTCTCTCTCAAGGCTAGAGGTTTTCCCCAGTCTCGCCTGACCGCTGCACTTGGACCTCTCCTTCATTTGCACATTGAAGCTCTCAGATCACAGATGAAGTTTGGACTTCCTTGGTGCTCTGCAGAAGAGTTTATATAAGGTTGATGTAAGGTTGATGTAATGTTATACCTGCCATAGCAGATAACTATGTATTTTATAGACTGTAGAGCATCTGGATGCGTGGGTGAGGCCACCAAAACCCCTGCATTCCAATTAAAATTAATGAACTCAAGACTGCATTCACTGAAGAGGTTTCACAGACTTCAGCTGAAATTGGAAAGGAGCTGTTTCCAACTGAAAAAAATTTGTAGCTACCTGCTTAAATTCACCTGCTTTTGCTAAATCAAGACTCTACAGGTAGATGAGTATCTTAATTACTGCAGAGCTGGTTTGAATAGCTTTGCCTCTCCTGACCTCACTCTGTTTGCTGTGGACACCTGGATCAGGAAATCCAGCCCAAGACTGGGACCTTCAGAGAAAAGCCGTGGTCCTGGAGAGCCCACCTCTGACATGTTAAGAGGGGATCCAGCCAAGAGCAGGAGCAGGTCTTTGTTTTCCAAACACACATAGAAGAGGGCATTCTTTTTGTTCTGGTAATGAGCACAGAGTCTCCCAGGTGCTGTTCTGGTCCTTCGTGTGTCTAAATATTCATTTTCCTGGGCAGAATCTGCTCATTTTCACACAAATACAGTTGCCCTTGATAGTTCTTCGCAATAGAGTTTTTTTTACAAAGAATTAAATGTGGACTGCTTGATTTATTTCAGAACATTTCTTTCTCCTTCACAGGCCAGTTTCCACATATATGAGTGATCCCCTGACTTGTGCTCTGCTGAGTGCTCTGCCTGCTCTGCATCAGGACCTCTGTTCTCTCTCACAGCATTGCCCTTCTACTCTGTTTGTGGTTCACACCCTCAGCATCATCCCATTGCCCCTGCAGCTTTTCTGGTTCTGCACCCGCCTCCTGGCCTTTCCCCTTGGTACCAGGTAAGAAACCTGCCAGTGCTTGACCTCCCACACCAACAGGGCTTACATTTTTCAGGTTACCGCTTAGAAGCACAGAATGACATAGAAAGAAGAGATATCCAAGATCTATGGATTTCAGCCTACTTCTTAGACCTTAATTCCTCTGAAGAACACCACTTGCCAGAGAGACATTGACTAAAGTAAGAATTTCTCATCTTTAGGACCCCATGAAATTTGCCTTCCCATGTTTGTGTGGCTCTGATCTCTCTGGTTGTTTTGGGAGCCTTTCCTGTGTCAGGTTGCCAAAACAGCACTTCTCTTATCAGCAAGACCTGTCACTTGCACTACCTGCAAAACCAGGGTCAAATTGACACTCCAGTCGATGACCCTGCACCAACCTTCCCATAGACCCTTTCAACCCAAAAAGGACAGGAGACCAACATCAGCTTGGGTGGTAGATAGTACCTTCAAAGGGGTTGGATGGGCCATGCAGAGGTGAAACGTCTTCCCCAGTGATGGGATTGAGATCCCAGGTCACTAGACTTCCAGCTCCTGGCTCTGATCTCAGCCTGTCAGAAACCCCAATCCTTCTTGAAGCCATCAGTCCATGTACTCCTGACCCTATCAAGCCACAGCAGCTCCCCTAAAGGGTGACTGTTCAGATGTCCTGGACAGAGACCCTGCTGCCTTCGCTAACTGAGGCAATCAAAAGTCAACACAGTAGATCAAGTCCTGTCAATCCTTGCAAGAGAGAAACACTTGCTCTTCAAACCTGAGCCTGAAGGCTTGTGAAACAAAGGTACCCTTTAATAAAGTAGGATTAATGAGCTAGAAAGGTATGCAATAAAGGGAAAGAAACAACTCCTCTATTTCACACCCCAATCCAATCAAAATATGAAGATGAAAAGATAAAACCACACTGTTTACTCACTTCTTTAAAAGCTCTGTTCTCCCTGGATGCGGTTCACCTTCAGCCAGTGACACCAAAAGAAGGCACTTCTGCCTGGTTCTCTTACTCCTCAAGAGTTCCCAGAAGCAGGGACTCCAAAAACAAGACCGGTCACACAGAGCTGAGTGGCAGCAAAGCTTCATATATGGGAGTGGTCAGAAAGGGAGGGTGATGTAATGAAGCCCTATCTTTGAGCAGTAAAGGCATGCCACCCTTCCCCCTCCCTGTCCCTGAAGAACTGCTGGCTCACAGAGCAAGATGAGAACAGAGTGGTCCAGCTCTTTCCGTGCCGTACTTTCTCACGGTAAAGGGAACAGCGTAGAGGGTGGGGAGCAAGGAAAGATCAGGCTTGAATGGAGACAATACTTTGACGTTAGGTAGTCCCAGGAGTGAATCTGTACTGGCAGAGCTGTTTCTTTTCTTCATGCATCAAACAGTTCTCTGCCGAACTGCTGGTTTCCCCTGGCACAAGTCCTGACAGGGAGGACGCTCTCTGCATTAGAGCACCGGTGACACCATACCCATCCTGACAGAGCAAATCCCATTCTTGCACTCTTCCAAGTTGGCTGATGCTGGAGCACTGCCCAGCTCCATGGCCATAGGGGCTGAGAGCTCTGTAGCAAAGGAATGTGCATCCCATAAAAGGTGATGTCTTGCACACTGACCTGGGAAGCTCTTGAGAGGCACATCCTGCCCTTCTCCATCAGAGGAAATCTTGAACCCTGTGAACGGAGAGGAAATCTCTCAAGGATGTACCACTGCTGTCCAAAGGGAAAATAATTAAGTTTTGACTTCCTTCATTTCAGTTCTGTTGATTGCTCACTGAAGGGCTTGTTTGACCATGAAAAGCCATGTCAGGCATTGAGACAAGGTTTGCCTAATTCAAAGGTTATAAACAATCAGTTGGGTAGCTCTGTGATTGCTGTATAAAGGGAGATTCCAGAGAGAAAGGGAGAAACCTAACAAAAGGTTTCTGTGTGCTCTCAGATGAGGCAATTGGAAAAGACAGGAGCCAGTCCAGGCTTTCACAAAGTTCATGGAGTTACTGTCATCTACCAGGAATGGCACCAAGATCCACAGGATCATGCAACAGCAGCCAAATAAATACCACCAGCTCAGAGAACCAAAATCTCATACTGACAGGAACCTCTATGGATAATTGTTAGATTTGGGTGGGGAAGGGAGATGGGGGAATGACTCGAAAGAAGGGCTACTTCTGCAATGCACAATGAACTGAACTGGAGAACAACAGTACCTTTACGCCTTCACAGGTTATTTTTTTAGCCAGAGATGTCCCCTGTCCACACAACACTGTGCCATCTCAAGTAAAGGAGCTATTTACAACACTGTAAGGAGCATTCCTGTGCACATCACAGTCTGAGTCTCACTGACCCTGAGGAATAGGTGTGCTTTGATAGTGTCAAGGGACTTGAAAGCAGATAGACGACTGAGAACCCCTTTTAACTGCCAGGAATGCTGCCTAAGAGATTTTTTTCAGACCCAAGACAAACTAGCTTTCTCTTATAGATGTAAGTTTGCTCTACTATATTTGCACTCTCCTGCAAATTACAGAATCTCAATAAACTACTCCCTCTTGTCTGTTGTTTTGGAAGGGCCCTGGCTTTGGAGCTATTGGAAATGAAACAGAAACAATTAACATTGAGTTGTTCTGTTATCCTCATCCGAACAACAATCTGCACCCAGCAGGTATTTTTCAGTAAAACCACAACTGCAGCAGGGCCTGCCCATCCCAAGGAAAGCTCCTCACCTGCTCAAGGTGCAGGATGTTTTTTACAGGATTGTTTGGAGACGACCTAAACACCCTGGGTGGGTGACAAAGTAAACTCCAACCAAACTGTTAGCACAAAGAGGAAGAACAGAGTCATAATAGGTCCCTTCCCCTATTTCTCCACTGACACTCATGGTAAGAGACAGAGACACAGGGGAGACTGTAAAGCTGCCTGCCAAATATGAGCCTCCAGTACTTGCTACAACCCCAGGAAGACCTCCGAACTCCATAACCTGTCCAGATTGCCAAATTCTTATCATCATCACCACAAAAAAATTCACTACTTAACAGCATTTTAAAGCTACTGTCAGGGCCAGGGAGCCTTACAGGCCCACATGAGGAAAGCATTCATATCCCCACTTCAGAGACAGGACAACTGAGACAGTCTTGCCCAGAGCTTCAGAGCAGGTCAGTGCCTGGGCTGGAATAAGCAATCTTCCCCCCAGATTCCTTAACCATGTTCCTACACTACACCTTTCTTCCCTGTCACATGCCTGATATATACAGTAATCCCAGAGGCAGCTGGAGGTGACGAGTGCAGAGGCTGACACATCTACTGCACCGTACCTGGAGCTCCATGGGATGTTGTGATCAGGGTTCCTCACGGCTTTGGTCTCTCCCCCACTGCAAACACAAAATTAATAAAACGTGAAGGTAGCACCCTCCATCTCCTTGTGAAAAACAACAGCAGATTGGATTGCAGCAGAGGAGCTGGGGGGAAGTTCAAAGTGTTTGCCACTTAATGGAAAACTTGCAGACTATTACAGAAAGTTGTTGGGTAACTAATCACTGTTAAAGTCTAACCTAAGCAAGAGGGCCCTCAAACCAGAACACAGACCTTCCCAGCAAGAGCCAAGGTCCACTTTCCATTCTGCTTAAGAATCAGTGGGACTTGGAGAAGTGAGGCTCAGAAGTTATTCCTGGACATGAATGAACACTGACCCACAGAGATCTGTATGTGCAGCCCACCCGAACTTTGCCTTATGAGAGCTGTGCTTCTCAGGAAGCCCGACAACTTCTTGTTCCTTTCTCAGCAGTTTCTGCTGAAGGATCAGCTCTACTGCTCCTGGAGCAACAAATGCAACCTCTCAGCATAAAATTCAGCATGTCCTGGTAAGCCAGAATCCGTCCCGGGTTACCTTAGTATGGCAAGATTTCAGTGGGACCACTCAGCAGCTCCTACCCCATGGCAGGGTCAGGGTAGCAGCCTCTCAGAGAGAGACAGGGCAGAGCAGCAGTGCAGCCATCCCCAAATCTGTTATCCCCACACTCAACCTGCTTACCCAGCCCTGGGGATGCCTTCTGCCAGCACTGCAGGGCCACTCAGCTCACGGAGTGGTGGGAATCAACCCAGCAAAGAGCCACTGATGGCTGTTCAGGTGCTGCGAGGGAAGAAATTCCACTGAGTCCCCGAGAAGGCTGTGGATAAAGCTCTAATTGGCACTGAGTGGGCAGGGGCTATGTACATTCTGGCTACACTACTGCCTGGCTTCAGAGGGCAAACCTATCCCTGGTATGAACGCCCAGAAACAAGAGTTTCATGGGCCTTTACACTGGGACCCTTTTCCCTGCTGTGGGCAGGTGGGGAGCCATACAGCAGCCATACCAATAGTTCATATAGCACTACACAGGAAAAGGTGCACACCATGCAAGACAGTTCACACCCTAAGTGAGAATCTGGACTTAAAACTCTTTTATTGCAGGGGTTCTCAGCACTTCATACTCTCTGGGTTTGTTCCCCAGAACAATGGCCTCAGGAAACAAATGAATTTTTCTTTCTAAAGAAGTCACTCACTGCAGCTTCAATACTGCCCTAGTGCTTCAGGCTCACATTTAGTCCAACTAAGGCTTGGGCAATCCAGTTCATGTCTGTGTGGCCATTCGCAACCCATCGGTTTTGACCTTAGAAGAGAAACACACACCACAGATCCAGTCTTGGTGCAAACCACGAGCCATGGCCCACGTGTGGGATGGGCACCGTTGTACAATGGGACAGGCTCCTGTCACAGCCCACCACAGCAAAGCAGCTGACTATGTGCAGCTCCCACCAGCCCGAGGCTATACACTGAAATCACTGGGTGACTCTGTGCTTTCCAGAAGGGCAGTCACAAAGTTCATACAAAAGAAGACCCCAGAGACAGGAGCCTATCTTGACTGGCCTCTGCATCTGAATGCATCTGGCAGGTTTCGTGCTTGCAGCATCTCCTCCTCTGGGCAGAGCACAACACAGGACTGAGCAAAGGATAAGCGCTCAAACACCAACAAGTCTTCTGTCCTGAGAGATGCCTCATGCTACCAGGAGAACAGGACTCACATCTCAAGTACAGATCAGAAAAAAGATTCCCTGTCTGGTTCATCTCCCCCCAGCCCAATCTCCTTCACGGCTCGTTTGTTTAGGTGCTGCAAAAGGCACCAGAAATGGCCATTTGCTTATGAGAGATCAGAATCACAAACCTTTGCCTCAAAGCACTTGGAACCTATGTTGGAAAGTGTGAGAGGGCCAGCTGGGCTGAAGGCAGAGACTGTACCAGCACGGCTCTGGGAACACACACTTGGCTTTGGGAGGAGCACACAAGCTGCAGGGGCTGGACACACAGCACTGCACAGCAACCAGGCCTGCACAGGAGCTCTGCCCCTCCATCCACAACACAGGGGCTGCTCAGCCTTTACGTCACAGCCTGTCCGTGCTGGGATGGGGCAGATGCTGGTGCATTCCCATCTGCTGAGCCCACACCTGCTCCCATTTCCATTGCCAGCGGGAACCACAGATGCCTTTGCCATGTTTCAACCCGATCTCTGGGGAAGGCTTTGTTTGCCCAACGTGCCAGGGCTGCAATTAGCTGGCAGAGCAGGCCAGTCACACCTGCATGGCACAGCACAAAGCTGCTTTAACCCCCTTTATCGACCTGAGCCCCTTGACCTCCTGACCTTCCCAGGGAGAAATGGCAACACATGGGATACCTCTGGCTCCGCACTCTCAAAGATCAGGGTGTCTCCCACAGATCAAGAGGAGGAGTACTACAAACACAGACACCCCCTAAATTTTGAGAGCCACAGCAACCAGTGCCATCAGGCACAAATGGACCTTTGCAGAGGGGTAGAGCAGCCTTCCCTGGGAAAGGCTCTCACCTTCCCCTGCAGATGGAGGCAAAAGGGCTTGCCACAGGCTGGAGCAATATTCCCACTCTTCCCCCTCCCCACATCAGCCAACAACTCTGGCCCTCTGATGTTGTGGGTATAACCATTTTCTGACAGCTGCTGTGCCTCTATGTCCCACTTTGTCCCCTCACAGTTGCCCTATAGCATTGAGGAAGAGGAAAAATTTGCGGTGAGGTCAGGCTGGTGTGTCATCGGGGTTTGGGGGAAACAGACCTTGGGGGGCCCTTTAACAGGGCTGCTCTCCTGTGAGAGCTCTCACAGCCAGAAATGAACTTGAACTCCAGCAGGGCAGGGCAGAATTGTGCAGAGACAGAAGACTAGATAAAAGAGATTATCCTTTTATATATATGGATTTTTTTTAAGAGAGCAGGAAGGAGCAGGAAAGAGAGGCAGAGTCCAGGGCCTGGTCTGACCAGATCTGAGGCTACCAGAAATGCTGGCTGCTCTTGAAAAGGCTTCCTGACTCCCCCCATGCCACCCTGGCTGCCTTGCTGGCCTCTGCCACAGAGATCCCACCAGCTTCGAGCTAATTTGGGCTCTTGGGTGAGAACACGGAAACACAATGGTGACAGGAATGAAAAGCAATGGGAAGGATGCCACCCAGGAGACTTATCCTTATCAAAAAACAACAGTATATCAAAGGGGATCTGTGAAGACAGGGAGGAGCCTTTTGTAAAAGCCACAACTGAGCCAAATCCTGCAATTTTTATGTGCTGGTCTCTCGGGAACCCCAGCGATGAAGACTGCCCCAAAGGGGGATGCCTGGGCCAGGCCAGGCCATGTGCCAGACACACTGCACACTGAGCAGTCACACACCCACAGCACAGTCGCCGTTTGCCCTGTGCATGTGCTTTTTAATTACAGCTTTTATTTGCAAAGCATCTCTTCTAGAAAAGACAAATTGCATTACTCTCAGCTTATTAAAATCATACTCAGAGTTTCTCAACTGCTAATTACATGCAGGCAGCAGTGTCAGTGTAATTAAAGCTGGGATGGACGTTTGGGGACGTTGTGTGACAGCTGTCACACAACCTCTTCCTGCACCGGCCTAAGCCAGGCTCAGTTGAGCCCTGCCCAGGCCTTGGCTGCCTGTGACACCCAGGCGCAGCCCTGTCACGTCACGAGAGATGGTGCAGGTAAGGCCAAGCACCTCCTCAGCACACGGGATGGGGGGGCCCCTGTACCAAACCTCCCCAGTTACACCTGGGCACCCACTCTGACTCTGCTGCAGGAGCTGGGGGAAGAGATACACGTGGCTCTGGGGTTACAGCACTGAGGTGTGGGGAGTGAAAGGGGGTTTTCTCCTGTTTCGGTTGCTAAATGATTGCAGTAAATCACATTGCCTGTCTGAGCCTCCATTTGCTTTCATGCAAAACAGAGATTTTGGGCTTCCCCGTTGATTAAGCAGCTCTGGGAACAAACCACAGAATGGACTCTTGCTGGCACCCATCACACAAACATTTTAAAGCCCAACTGTGGCACACAACAGACCTGGGAGTGGATTACACAGGGGAAGGTGTGAAGCCCTAGAAACTATGAGTTCCAAAGAACTGAGAGACAGCAATAAAAGAGCTTACAGACCTGTGAGGAGCTGGGAGCCCGCTGGAGAACCAACAGTGCCTCTGCAACACTTGGTCTTGGCAGAAGGGCCATCACAGGTGTGCAAACAGCCATGTGGGACAGCACAGCAAATACCTGCCCTGAGGTCAGGCACCTCGGAAACAGAGCTCTCGGGGCAAGTGGGGACCTAACCCCAGCACTGGCTTCCTGCTGCCAAGGGGGTGCTGTGGAGACTATCACCTCCAGGAAGATGGAGCACTAATGAGGGAAAGCAGATAAAGACTGCATCTCTTTCAAGATGAGTTTCCTTCCCACTGAAATCCTCACTGTTTCAGTGCTCAGCAGGATGCAAACACATCCTTAAATGACTTCCTGGAGCCTAGTTTCAAAGATCAAATGCAGGAACATGCCAAGATCAATAGCAGACCCAGGAGAGCTCTAAGCATGCCAGCTCCAAAACCACCAGGCTTTCACTACAGCCTATCAGATGCTAAGGGGCACTGCTGCCTTTTCATATTTGAAAAGGCTATCAAGACTTCCTAAGCAATCAGCCTTACTTAAGTACCAAGGGAAAAAAAATCAGTAGGAAATTTTCCATTTCAGAAACAGCATGATGTTCCTGTGCAATAAATCCTGGAGAGGCAAACCCACAGATAGAGCTCACAAGCGAAGAGGAGCAGAGCTCACAGATGCTGGATGTGATCCCGAGAACAAGGATATGCTCATCTGCTTCTTCAACAGTTTTACTACTAACTCCCTAAAGGTTATCCAAACCCTGGGAAGCAGCTATCAGGTGATCATTTTTAATCCACTATGAGTTACAAGTGCAGAATGAATGACCAAAATTTCACGTGGAAAAAGCTGAGTGGGGTGTCCTGTGGATGCCAGAGGCAGCATGTTCAATATATTTACTCGTGGCCCAGTAATGAAATAGTAAAGACAACATATGGAGCTAGCAAAAGGCATCAGGAAAATTTCAGTTGTGGAAAACTTGAAAACATCTGTGAAACAGGGCAAATAATAGCTGATTAAATTCAATATAGAGAAATATGTAATGTCTGGCTGTGATAAACCAATATGAAGGATAGATACATATTGATGGGTTTGAATTAGAAGCTCCTTATATCACCATTAAATCTCTTACAAAGATCTGGGGGGAAAATGCAGCAAGGAAGCAATAATTTGTTAGCTGCTGATTCACTGGCTCTTATTTGGAGCTTATAAATGAAACTGGGTCTGTAAAGAGGAAAAGTATTCCCTTGAAAAGGATAAAGAGGACAGAGGCAGAGTTAAGAATCAAAGCTGGCAAATCAAGCTACAGCTATGGAAACTTTAAAAAAAATAATAACTTAGTACAAGGAACTTACCTAAGAAATGACATAACAAAGATTACGCACACTGAAAAATAAAGTGTTTTCAGTCTAGGGTGTTCACTCAAGTACAGCTAACTGCAGCTCCCTTGGAACAGCATTGAAATCTGTCCAAATAGGAGAATTCCAGTCAGAGGTCATGATTTTCATCCCTTAAAACACGTGTGCAGCGTTAGAGCATGCCACAGGAACAAAATGCCTGAAAAGCACAGGCAGGGTTCCCAAGCCTTCCTGTCCCTACCTGGGAGCCTCTGGCAGCGAGATCTCGCCCAGCCTCATCTCACCTCCAGCCTCCGAGCAGAGCCACTCACTCCATCCGCCCCACGGACACACCTGCGCGCTGCGATCCTACCTGGAGCTAAGTGGGATTTTCCATGCAGGCGGTGCGGCATCTCAGGGGTCCTCCCAGCACATCCCTGCCTCGCCCAGGGCTTGGCGACTGGCCCGGGGAGAGGAGAGCCTCTTCTCCAGAGCAGCCGGGCTGTTCCCCTGTGGGTGAGAGGCTGGGTCAGTCCCAGTTCTTGTGCTGGGCACTAGATGGCACAGACGGGAGGCGGTTCAAGGGGAGCCCGGGCTGGGCGGGCCGCACGGGGGGCTGCTGCCATGGGGAATGCGTTGCCAGCAGCATCATCCCACGGGGGTATCCCCTCCACGGGGTGCCCCCCCGCCACTGCCCTGCTGCACCCCCTTACATCCCGTCTTGTCCAGCCAAGGCGCCGTCCGTGCTGCAGGGAAGCTGGATAACTCGGTAAGGGCTGTGGCATCCATGCCCCCGCCTCCTGGACACGACCTGCTACTCCTCACCAAGCTCAGGCTCACTGCCTCGGCCTCGAAAACACCTGGTCCACAGAGCAACCCTATATTTGGCTCAAACTGCATCAAAACCAGGGCAGAAATCCTCCCTGCGAGGGCCTGTCCTGTTTCACTGTGAGGCTGCACCTTGGTCATCAGCCTCCAGGATAATAAATAGCACCTGATACCCGGAGTGTGGAAAGAGACAGCGAGGGCCGGGTACCCCATCAGTGGTCCCTCTCGGTTCAGGCCAGTTCTGGGGAGTGGCATCCCTGCACCTTTCCTTTATGGGAAGATGGTGCAAAGGAGGGAAGCACTTAGTCACTGCTCTTAAAGCATTTGTCACAAGGTAGCTCCTCTAAAGCAGCTTGCTCTTCCTCCTGGTTTTCCTCCTTTTCAGCACTGCTGCCTGCAATCACTGAGGCAGGACCTGCACCCCAGAGCCTTCCCAGCCTCATCTTCCTCCATTTCTTTAAGGTGTGGATGAAATTCCTTACAAATTAACTGTGTGGACTGACGCGATGAGGCAAACATGGGCTAAGCCACACAAAACTGCTGTGGTAAGCACAGGAAAAGCCAAAGAGTTTTCTAGGGTGACAAAAAAAAGTATGGGAAGGTTGTATGTTGGCCTCTGCTATTCTGACATTAGAAATTCACTTTACTTCAAAGGTTAACACAGTTAATGCATCTGCTGAAGATCACAAGCTCTGACAGCCTGCCTGGAACGGCTCCATCCGTGGCACGGCACAAGGGACAGCATGTGCGGGGTGGCACTGAGGCGAGCAGCAAGCTCTGTGCACAGGGCAGAAATGGCACACATGGGTGTTATCCAAACCAAACCTGAGCCTGGCAAAGTCCGAAAGAGCTTTTGTGCTGAGCAGCTCAGTGATGCCAGGTATTAATGACACAGACAAGTCTCCAAGGAAAAGCCTGTTTGCTTTTCAAACAAACAGCAGCACTACCATTTCCTGTCTGTCTGCTCATGGCACTGCCCTGCAGACTGCAGTGGATCTAGGGATCACCTAGGTCAAACCCCACAGAGTGAATCCCTCAGGGTGCCGTAGGTGAGAGACAAAACATAATTCAGATGCCTGCACTGTAAAATCCAAATTCATCCATGGTGTAAACACGGCAGTAGGTCAGTTTGGCTCAGTGGCTCCTATCTTTTAAAGGCTGGAGTGGGTGACACTGGTGACCTGGGCACAACCTGGAGAGAAGCTCATGCTAGATCCTGGGGACAGCTCCAGTCCAGTGTCCAGAGGCTGAGAAGTACAGAACAGCCAGAGAAGCCCCTTCAACACTGGGCTCTCACTGACAGACTTGGAGACCTGCTTCTGATCAGCCATCTAAATCTTAATGCTGGGTCACTGGTGTGTAACAACCTGGCTCTGAAAGGTTCCTGGGCAGAGAAGGAAATGCTCAAAGAAGGCTTTTATGCTTCAATTCCCACTCCCAGCTCTGCTTCCTGTACTCTTCAAACATTTGCGGTTTTTTAGACAAGAGATGTCTTTTTATCTTTGGATATAAATGTAGAAAAAATAGTCAAACTGAGAAGAAATAAAAAGAGTTGGTCATTCTTCCAGGCCTCCCATTTTAAAAAGTGCTGAGGTCTTTGGAGGACATGAAAGTCTTAGTCAGTGGTGCCATCCTCCTCAGCAGGAGGACATCTAATGTGTCATCTGCTGGCTGGACTTGCTTCCCTCTGCCAGAGCCAGTGATGTGGAGAGCATTGAGCTTCCCATGCAGCCACCACTCAAACCAACCACCAGCACTTCCATGCCCTGTGTCTGCTCAGGTCAGACTCCACAGCCTGGCCTCCAGTGCCTGGTCCATATACTCCCCTGGGACCTGTGGTTGCTCTCAGCGGTTTAGAACTGCTTGCTAAGACGCTTAGAGCCAGTATAATCTGTGCACTTAGTGGTTTCAAATCCAAAAGAAGCTTAGCAGCACCAGGTGCTGCCTTCAGCCTCTCCTGCATGAGCTTAAGATGGTTTAATTCTTTTATGAAACCATAACTCCAGACCATAGCTTTAAACTGGGGAGCTTGTAAGCCAGGTTTTCTAAAAGCTCTTCAGAAATATTTTTATGAGACATAAAAAAAAGGGATTCCAGAGGGACGTATTATAAGGTCAGACATGTCTGCCTCTTTAAAGCTGGAAATGCTAGAGCCCCATGGAGAGCATTTTAAGTCCTTGCAAGGATTTCCTCCGCTGTTTCTGCTGTCTTAGATCAGCTTCTTAAATGGTCGAATGGATGGTAACGCCTGGAGAGGTCCCAGGGCCTTCCCCTACGTGTCCCATCAGCCTTGTGAAAGCATCCGCAGGCAAGAGCCACCTCTGTGCTCCAAACAGAGGCAGGTGGCTGAACAGAAAAGCAGCCCCTTGGGACCACAGGCTGCCCATGGAGGTGTCACTTGCCAGCATTTGCTTCATTAACTGCATTGCTCTGCTTTTTTTTAAACTTTACTGCTCCCCTTTACAGGCTGATCAAAAGCACAAGGGGACCTTGTGCTGCTGCCTTGAAAGTCCTCCTGCTGGTCCCAGTGACTCGTCCCTTCCTTTCTCTGGAGGGCTTCCAGAGGGTCATGTGTGTCTGCCAAGGGAAAGCAGAGGGCTGAGAAGGACAGAAAAGGTGTCTGGAAAGCACACACAGGCCCAGATGGCAGTGGAGAGGTGCAAAAGGTGGAAGGAAGGAGAGGGGAAGTGTGAGTCTGGGGCAGGATGTGAGAAGAGCCAGAGCTTCCCACCACCTCCCTCTGAAGGCCCCCAGAGGGCTGGAAGAGATACCCCACAATGCAGATGTGTGATTCACTTCCTGACTGGGACAGGAGAGTCTGGCCAGCCCCACTGCTTCCAGAGCAGTGAGGAATATCTCCGGTGATGCTTTCAGAACTGCCTGCCCTGCCTTTCTGCCAGGCACTACAGCCACTGCAGCAGTTCAGCACAAGGTTGTGAGTCCAAACCTCACAGTATCTTCACACCCCGCCTTAATTTAATCAAGATAAAATTATTCTAAATGAAATGGGTGCAGTGTGCTCCCAGAATGGAGGTAACAGAAATCCTCCATGCATCTCAGTTCCCTAATTGACTCACCATGAAAGCAGCGGAAGCTCAGAATTCCCCTGTGCTAAGAAGTCAAGGTAATGCCATGCGTCACTGGAGTGGACTGGTGACCTTCCCTCTGCTCACAGCAATGTTGTCCAATTTCACTGTGACCACAAGATCACAGGTTGTTAATAGTCTCTGTGCAGGCAATATACAGCCCAACAAATCTGCTTTTATGGGCACTGCAAGAACATGATTAATTTGCCCAATAATGAGCAGGCCAGTGTCCATAATCATGTAGCAGAACTCTGTCCTTTTGAAAACCCATCACTGCCTCAGACCCAGAACACCACCAAGGGCCTCGTAGGCTACAAAAAGAGCCTCAGCTGCAAGAAGCAAAAGGTTTAAGACCTAATGAATGTTACATGGGCTATTGCTACCATTTCTCCATCAAATGCAGAGCCTCAGCAGTGACTGTCTGCATGCAGCTGCTTCCACCAGCACTGATGCTGCAGGAAGTCCCTAAGACTACAGCCTAACTGATGCTGTGGTCATCTTGTATCTCCCCACGTCCATGTACTCTGCAGTTTCAAGGAAGAAATCCCCTTAATGGTTGTAATTAAGAGGACTTCTTCCCCAAAACTGCAGTGTCATGGACAGATGGACCTTCTCCAGGTCTGCTGCTTTGTTCAGTCAAGAGCTTACAGGTATTTGGGATATGGAGCTCTCGCATGAATAGCTCATGGCCAAACAGCAAGTGCATTTGCCCCTAGATATAATGGAATTAAATCTGGAGCCTGCACTAGCTCTTTGCATGTATCTCTCCAGAGCTACAGCTCCCTTCCCAGCAGGAAGCTTGGCTTTGAGGGATCTGCCAACAAGCTCAGAGCCCACGAGAAATAACAACTTGGGAGCTCAGACAAGCTGGTTTGCAGGGAAACAAAAGCTGAAGCTGTGAAAGTGTGAGGCAGTCAATGCAGTGTCTGGCAGCACAGCTTCACCTCCGCCTTAATCCTCTTTCCCTTCTTAAGCACTAAATTAATCAATTACACTTCCAGCCCAGCAAAATCAGTCTGAAATGTAACCTTCATCATACACAAGGCAAACATAATTAGGATTGTCATTCGAAGCCAGCTTGACCAGCATACAAATCAGAACAGCCCCATGAGCGGGCAGGCCTGCGTGTGCGCCTGCTGCCTCCCAGGCAGGGGCAATTGGAATTGCAGTCACACCGTCGGCACCACGGGCTTTCCAAGGGAAAGGGCAGCGGCTCCAGCTCCGACTGAGGCCATCCAGCTCTGAAGGGAGTGCTGTGGCACTGAGCACTGCACAAACAGGCCAGGGGCACATTAGGCAGTGCAAACTCAAGGCAGCCCCTTTGGCCATGTCAGGGAGAAAGCCACAACCTTCCCCAGCCATAGACAGGAGCCCAAACTCCCAGCCTGGTGCTGCACAGGCCACAGACCCTGTAGGGATGGACAACATGGAAACGAGGCCTTGGAAATCCCTGGCCATGACTGCCAGTGTGAATTCATAAGGGGTGAGCAATGATTATCCCCTCCCCAGCCTACTAATGGGAAACTGAGTCACGGGAGCTAAGTGATAGCAAGAGCAAGGCAGGAGTGTTCAGTGAAAGCATCAGCCCAAGGCTCAAGCGCAATGAAAAAAAGCCGAGTGAGTGCTGAGATACAGAGCAAAATCACAGATCCAGTGTGCTCCCAGGTAGCTCCAGGGTGCAGCTGCAGCCCCATGGCTGCTGTCCTGGTGCAGTAGAGGCTACAGCAGCGCTAGAGGAGAGGCAGGGACTTAGTTAAGGATGAACTAAGGGCTGAAATGGTTTCTGTACAAGTCCAAGACTCTTCAATTTGGGAAACAGAAACCTGAGAGGAGATGCAGCAGAGGTTTATCCGAGAGTGGCTTAGAGAAAATGAATGAGGAATGACTGCCTGCTGCCTCTTCCAATATTTAAGCTACGAAAGCATCAAATGAAAACAGTGAGTGACAGATTCAGAACAAAGTAAATATTTCTTCACACAGCTGAACAGTGCCATAAGTTGCTGTGGATACCCAAAATTTTCTCAGGCTCAAAAAAGGGTTTAGGAAAAACTTGTAGACTAACAAATGTAGAGATCCACATCTCATGAAAGTCCTGAACTACAGATGGCTGAGGGTAAGGAGAGTATTCAGCAACATACTGACCTGCATCCCCCTATTGTTATCCTCCTCGCTAGACATCCTCTATTAAGCACTGCTAATTGAGGATCCCAAGGGAAAGAGACCTGTGGTCTGATCTAGTACAGTTGTTCTTCTGTGCTGGCACTGATCTGAGCTCCCCTTACTTGCCTGAAAGACTAGGAACTGGGAACATTCCCATTCCTGGGCACTTGGGTGACAACAAGATGTGCTTTATAAGCACAGAATTTGAGTGAGTAGTGAAAGGATCTCTGTTTGCTTTCCATTTTCCGTTTTTCCCATTTCTCATGTTAGGAGCAATTTTTGGTAAAAGTAATTCAGTCATCCTGCACCCAGCTAGATGCAGTTGGCAGAACCATGTACCTTGCATTCAGTTTAGAAACAAGATAACATCCTTCTGAGAGGTGCTAAAATATCCACGGAGATGGGATTTCCAAGTCTCAAACCCACAGCTTGTGGTTGTTGTGAGAAACCCCACAGTTCCCACTCTGTTGTACCAAACAAGCTCAGGAGTTGATCTATCTCTATGTAAAATTTACAGCTGCCCTTGACACTGCAGCAGAGATGAAAGGAAAGGTGGGGACATACCTGCAGATTGGTATCTCCCAGGTGTTGCATGCTCACCTCAGCAGTGAGGTGCTGATCTCTCCTAGGGCTGCATTAGGACCAGAGGATGCAGACTGACAGAAGAGTCCACTCTTTCCAAGCAAACTCCTGCCTCCTCCCCTTGCTGACCATCTCAGCTGTAGAACTACATCCACTCACTGTCATGTGCCCTTTGAAAGCCCACACAGATAGGGCAGGATTATCTCTCAGTCTACAGAGAGCTGCTGGCCAGACATTCTCCTTCAGTGAAGCCAAGTGGAGCACTGGTGTGTTTCTCATTAGCTCCTATTATCCATGCTATTGTAGTGTTCCCAGTGCTAAAGCATAGCCGAGAGACAGCTGAACTGCCCCTGCAATTGTTTGTTTGTTAAGAGGATTTGCTCTGTGGCAGGTTATTTCCAAGTCACATGCAGAGGAGGGTGTATCCTGGTAACGGTGCCATCCTCCGAGTCACTTGTGTGCTCTGGTTCTCCCACTGCCTCAGAACAATCCACCCGGTTTCATCCCCATGACAAGTAAACTGCAGATTGTGTTTCCTTCTGACTCTCAGAGATAAGGTGTCAGACAATCTAGCCATATAAAGCCATTCTGATGATAAACTGATCCTTTGGTTCCAAACCCACTATCGCTGCTGCTCCTTTCAGCAGCACTCAGAGCAGAGCAGGCAGGAGCACAGATCTGTGGCAGCCTGTCCAGCTGCAAGACAGCAGGGAAAGGCCATCATGCACCCCTCCTTTGACACCTTCACCCATCTCTCCAGCACTTTTTGTCCTTCCCTTTGCTCCCAGTGACAATACTGCAGCTGTAACACTGCACCCCATATGAGTGATTTTCTCTTGACCCAGCCCCTCTCAAAGCTCTCTGACCAGATCCAGAAGTCCTTACTCAGCATCTACTCCCTCCAAATGGGATTAGCTTGAGTCAGCCTCAGCCATATCTCAAGATCTGTTGATGCTAATTTCCCTCATGCAGGTGCTTAGACAGAGCAGGGAGACGACTAACGGGCACATGGACAGTCGGGGCTTTTGTCTGATCAAGCATCGAGTAAAATTCCGAGAAGGGCCTTCAGAATCTGGCCTACCATGGTTAGAGAGCTGCACAAACACTGAGACAAAATTAACGCATTAGCCAGGCTGCTTTAGAGTTCAGTCCCTTTTTGCCTCTGTCTCTTCAAGCCAGACAGGAGTCACCAGTAGAGTATTTGAAAGAGGCTGTCGTGATGCAAAGCATCCACATCTCCATCCCATTCATGGCTCAGAGGAAGGTTGAGAAGGAAAATGATCCTTGCTGGCTCTGTACCACAAAGAGCCATGGCCATCCCCATTCCCCCAAAGTGAGGATCCAATAGCCACAACATTCTTCTACAGATGCATTGGATGATACTTGTCTACGGATGCACAAGGCAGTGGGAACCCCAGGTTGTTCCTATAGCTGTGTGCCCTCACATTACAGCTACCAGACACCCCTGCTCTGTGTGCATGACTCACAGTCTGCCATGGACACCTGTGCTCAATGTGGTGATAGTCCTGAACAGGAGTAAGCTTACAGCTCCAATTCCAAAAAGTAGGTCAGGCTGAGCCATTGGTTATACTGGGAGCATGATTGAGCTGCCTGCAAAATCTCGGTGGCTGGAGGTGGGATCCAAGCTTTGTTTTTTACCATCCTGTTTGTCTGAGGAAAAGCATGTGCTAAACTTGCTGTGCACTGCTGGAGGAGGGAGGAATGCATACAAGGAAAACAGTTCTACCCACAGCAGGTAGGAAACAGTGCCAGCATCATACTATCAGTTGCAGATGATGGGTGGGGTGGGCAAAATTCCTGCCACTTTCTAGATTAGTAAAACACCTCCTCTGGGTCCAACAGCAGACTGATAGAAAACACAGCCCACAGAAGCAGTCCCTGCCAGATGGTGTGTTTTGAACTACTATTAATCTAGACAACCTTTTGCGATGTTCAAAGAGTTTGTCCAGGAATAAAAAAGCTCTCCAAAATGCCTGGATGGAAGGAGCAGTCTCGGCAGCATCCACGTCTCTCTTTGTCTTCCCCACCGAGCATCTCCCGGCAGAACAAACCCAGGAGGAGGAGGCGCCTCGGGAGCAGAGGCAGCGGAGCTGCCCGGCCGCCGGGGAGGCGGGTGCTGAGCACGGAGCCCCGCAATACCAGACCCCCGGGGCGTTGCTCCTGCGGAAACGTCGGGAGCACGGGGAGCCGGGGCGGGGCCGGCCGGGCGGGTCGGCCCGGACCTCCCGCCTTCCCCAGCACCTCCCCCGGCCCACAGCCCGGAGCCCGCCCGGTCCGGAGCGCGGCGGCGGTGCGGCCGGAGCTCGGCCATGGGCTCCCGGCTGAGCCGGCAGAGCAGCCTGGAGGAGGAGAGTGGCGAGGAGCCCTGCCCCGGCAGGCTGGAGAGCGGCCGGGGAGACTTCCACCTCTCCTCCCTGCTCCTGCACCCGCAGAAGCTGCCCGGGGTGCTGCGGAAAGCCTCGCCCGCGCCCTATGTGCGGCGGGGGGGGGGGCTGCGNACAAAGGGCCGTGCGGGGCCGGGGGCTGTAGCCCCCGCCCGGCGCTCTGGCGCAGGGAGCCGCGGTGTAGGAGCTCCCTCCTCGGCGGTGGGGTTTGCAGTCCTCCTTGGCGGGGCTCTTTGTGGTGCCTTTCTCCGCTCCGTGCCCCGGTCCTTTCCCCGCTCGGTCCCCACCGCGCCAGGCGACACCAGCCACCTCCCCGACGCCCAGCCTGGGCGAGGGGCACCTGGCCCGGCTGCCGGGGGCAGAGAGAGGGGCTGGGAGGGAGCTGCGAGGACTGTGCTGCACGCAGGAAAAGGGGGGTCCGAGCTCGGGCTGTGTTCACCCACACCCCTCCATGCTAGCCCCTGGGTGTGCTCAGGATTGATGCCTCCCAGAAAAAAGCCACTGCCGCCCCACTGCCACCACATCCCATTATGCCCACTCAGCCAGACTGGCTGAGATACGTCTGGGAAAACCCAAAATGGTTTTGGAGGGGACCTCTGGGACAATCGAGGCTGAGAGGAGAGGTAAAGGGGTCAGTGTATCAGTGGGAGTGTGTTTCTGTCTGCCGCCATTCAGGAACAGAAAAGCCAGTGTGCAGACAGTGCGGTGCCAAACTGATGCTGAGGACAGAGCCCTGCTGCTGGAACAGAGCCACCTCCTCCATCGCTCACTGCTACCATCACTTTCCAGCCAAATTCAGCTGCCCCAAACTGCAGGCAACTCTGTACCTGGTAGCACAGGGGACAAAACCCACCTCTGATGTGGACATAAAACACCATCAGTTTGTAGCTTACCGTGTTGCTTTGCTTCATTAGATAACAATCTACTTCATCTTGGGAACAGACATTATTTCTTGCCTTAGTAGCAAGTAACCTTTGGGTGTGAGTACAGTGGAGCAGGGAGTGGCTCACTGGATGCTTGTTCACCCACACTACCAGCTGCAGGGAGCTGCATGAACAGCCCTGTCTGCTCTGCGTGTCCAGGGTTTTACAACACATTCGACAGTAGTGGTCACTGCCCTGGGCTACCAGCAAGTTGCACACTCACAAGTAAGAATTTACAGGACCAAAAATTACATCTCTGCTTTTCCTGTCCACTACTTTAGCATTCACATGAAGATTGTTACCAGCATCACACTCTTCTTGCCACATGTGTAGACAGATAAACAGCAGAGAACCTCTATGTGTGCACCAGTATGGCAGAAAAGGGTTGAATAAGATTTCAAAGGCAGTATGGAGAGGCACTATTGCAAGAAGCTTGTGAAGAAAGAAAGGCAACCACTCATTTCATGGATGTGGCGATGTAACATGAACAGACTTTACTAGGGTATGCCAGAGGCCAGAACTACACAATGTCATTTTCTATAGTGCTCAGCACCTCTCCTGGAGACTGAAGCACTGGAACCCTCCACAGACCCTGGAGGTCTCCAGAAGGCCCATCTGTGAACAGACAGGGTTTGAGTGCTAAGTCACAGGGCCATATGGAATGGAGGGTCATTTCTAAGCTCCTTTCACGATCAGTTAAACACTTGGCTTCCCCACATCTGCGCTTGAGAATTACCATGTCCTGAACATTCACATTTTGCCTGCTGCCTTTCCAGTTCCCCATGTTATTCCTGGTCCCCCTCTCTGCCTGTCCGTGTTGAAACAGTGACTGTCCATCTGCTCACAACAGAACAGTGGGATATGCATCCTGTAATCACAACATCTTCTGCCAAGCAAGATGGGAACCCATCGAGCAACACCCCAAAGCCTCTGGTTCATTGAGTGCTCAGAGGTTTCAGATACAGAGGGTTACACCACTAACATGTACCATACCCCCAACTGTCACCCAGCCTGGGGTCATGTAATCACCACCAGTCCTCCTCACATGTCCAATGTCAGCTTCAGATCAGCCTTTTTTCTAATTTACAAATTTTCCTCACTCCACAACTAAATTCACTCCTTAGTTTGGTCCCCAGCATGTCCCTCCTTACCTTGCAGTATCACACTCTCGGGAGTCACAGATTAATGTGTCCCAGGTGAGGGTCTGTTTGTTACCTGTAAAAAGAGAGATACTTTGTTCACTCTAGTGGTCAGGGAGGATATTTAACACCACACCTCATCACTGTGCCTTGGGCCACGGTGCAAACACCCGAGGGAAGGCAGAGAAATGGTGGGACTGGAATTGCAGCCTTCTCAGGTGAGCAGATGGCTCAGCCAGACTGGAGGACACAGGATCCCACGTGTGCCTCCTGCTGCTCCCAGCACACACACCCCTTGCCCAGCCCTGCTGGTGCACCCTGCTGATGTATCTGCCAGTGGTTTTTCACCTGTGGTCTGCAGACTTCAAAAGGCTGCAGACTATTCCTAGGATGTTCAGAGGGTGTGATAATGTAAAGCAAGCAAGCCAGGCAGAAGCAGATCCACTAACAGATGTGAGATCCCAGCATTTTAGAAGACTGCGTGGCGAACAACTGCAAACCACAGGTGCACACATGCTTTGTACATGAACACTTGGACAGCTCCACTGCACATCATCTACCCCAGAAATGCCCACCAGCAGAAGCCAGATCAGCTTTCCTGCTGATCTAGGTGGGCATCACTCAGCTGAAGTCTCGCCAGACATTATACTTAGACCAGCAAAAAGTCTGGTGTAATCTGTTTTCCCTGTGCTGAGACAATGGCAAAGTGTCATTTTTAAAACAACAGCACTAAGCCATCTGAACTGGCAAGAGTTAATAATATTCTGCTGTCTGCAGCCACCCTTTAAGTGGTACAAAATTTTCCAAGAAATGAGAGAGAGGGAAGAAGATAGGGAAATAAGTAAGATGAACTGGAAAATGCCTCTGGGCTAAGAATTTATGGAATATCAATGTGAAGTGAATATTTACAGCTATATTACTTACAAAACCCTCGCAGGTAGGATTTATAATGGGAATGCAGATTCATCTTAATGGCATAGCTCCAACTGGGGGACTTTAATTACTGCTCTGACATCCACTGCTGCATGCCCAGCCATGCCATCCTCATGGCAGCTTTCTTCATCTGTGCACATTACACTTGGCGTAGGAGGCTCCATTTCCCTGAAGCCTTATGGTTAAGGGAGACACTGGCATGATGCCTTGCTAGGCTCTTGGCCCATATCCAGCTGTGGCTGTCTGTCCTTCAGGACTGATCCACTGCTTGGGTTCCTTGGTTGCTTATGGGTGTCATTTGTGTACACAGAGTGATGGGGCTGTAAAGTATTTAATTTTTTCTCCCTTTCTGTCTCCGTAGCCAGGGCCTCTTTGGGATTGTGCTTTCTGCTCAATCCAGCATACCAAGAGCAGGATACAGCACTGGCTTTGATTGGTGCTTAGAGTTAAGATCCCAAACCTCTGCCAGCTATGGCTCTATCCCTGTTGGTGATGTATGTGCATACATCCAGCTTTTTTTCCCCCTGTCACTCCACTTTTTTTTTTAGCTCTCAGTCACTGGGTGGTGCCTGAAGCACACGCTCAGTAGAGCAGTGTGAACATATGGAACACCCATTTGCTTATTCATTTCTCCTGTCAGCCACATACAGAATGGGGAGAAGATTTGTTTTCTCCCTCAGCTGAGCCTCCTCATCAACTGAATCAAACCCAGCACTATCCCTACTAGGGAGTTTTTCTGTCCTACATTCCTACTCCTAGAGTATTTTTTTTTGCCCATGTGGTACTTTCATGTGAATATGTGATCTCTCTTTCCCACATTTTTAAAATTTTGTTTGTTTTCCACAGCTCTGTGGTACCTCCTGATTCTAATTGTGTCAATATATTAGCTCTTTGCTATCCTCTTATCAAGAAACAGCTTAGTTCTTTGCAGTATCATTCATCTGGCCCTGGGGAGGCTTTTTGTTCCAAAGATGCTGAGGTTTCCTCCAAAGGTGCCCCACCCCCTGGTCCACACAGATAAGTTGCATGGACCACAGATGTCCCCCTAAGTCACACCGTGGAAGATGGGAAGAGGAGTTCTTCTGACTGTGGTGTAAAGCCACCTCTAAATTTACCATTACACCCCGTGCTGCCAGTGCTTAGTTCTTACTGAGAAATTCACAGCACAGCTAAACTCATACAGATGGGCAGGACTTCTGCTCAGCCAGCCACCACCAGGGTGTATGGCAGCATCTAAATACCTGAGAAAGGTCTGATTTTTCCAGAAAAGCTGAGATTGAAGAAGCAGCTTCAGAGCCAGCCTTCCTGCTTGGCTTCTTTGGCAGATCCACACATAGAGGCTGACAAAACTGTGTTTCTCTGAAGTTAATTCTCTCCAGGCTCCAGCCAGACTGGAAATGATAGAATTTTCACCTTTCTATGGTAGGTGGAAATAAGGTGGTCAATGTAACTCAATGTAACACTGCATCTCATTCAGCTCTCTGGCTGCCTGCACCCCCAGCACAGTATTGCTGGGTCAGACACGGCTGCTTCACCTCTGCTGGATAATTTCCTGTACTGGGCATCCAGCTGGCACCTCATCAGATTTACCTTCTGGTTTCAGAACATCCCATAGATATAGCTCTGAGGAAGCCTGTGTATCTGACTTTCCGTTTTTGTTGTAGGACCTAGGATTGGAAGGAACATTTCTCAATGAAGTGCTCTACAAAAATGCGACTTTCCTCAACTTGGTGGATCCCATCTCCCATGACCTGCTGATGAGCCTTGCTAGAGATCTGCAGTGTCCCAAAAAGGTGAATTCTCCCTCAGCTCAGTGAATACTTTGTGACACAGCACTGATGCAGAGAGCCCTACTGGGGTGGCTGGTGCTGAGTGGTGCCCTGCAATCAATCCTCCAGAGCCAGGCAGTGTGTGCCCTGGGAGTGGCAGCATATGGGTTGGGGGACATATTTCTGTAGAAATCAGTTAAAACTATCTCAGAACATGAATGCAGCTGAAGGAGGGGGTGGTTATATGCACAGAAATTAGGAAATTACTTTTTGTGCCCATAGTAAACTTAGTGACAGGGCAGAGAGCCATAATCACTGGTATCACAGGGGTTCAAAGCAACTAGAGCTCATGGGAGGCTCATGGAGGGCTCATGGGACTGCAGAGGAAAACAGAGATCTCTGCAGGAAAACCACCTCTCTCTTCCTGGGCCCTTTGCCATATGTAACTACCCCAGTCCAGCCCTATTTCCCCCCATAAACTCTCAGATTTCCCCATGAGAAGAGTGCTATAGGAATATATTGCCACTCGGGGTTCAAGAAGTAAATGCGTTATGTGCACAGTATCCCTGCATGCTCCAGCACTTTTCCTTCTGAGGATGAGGAGAGCAGAGACAGAAAGGCAGGGCTGAGTACAGACAAACATCACAGATGTCCCAATCCCACTGCAACACCAGCATCTATTTCTGTTACCCTTTGCCACCACAAACACTTGGATTTGCAATGTATCCATTTGCTCATTAGGCTTGGCAAGTGTCATGTTTGCTTTATAAGGAGAGGAATGGAGTGAATTGCTTTATTCAAGGAGAGATATTAAGTACACACAGCTCAGAGCAAGCAGCAGTGCCCCAGGGAATACACTGAATGCCTGGTGTAGATTAGTGGCATTTCTAACCTTGTTCTGCAGTCTCCTGAGGCTCACTGATAACAATTAACCAGTCATGTCTCAATAGACAAACTACATTTAGCCAAAGTTTAATCATCATTATTGGGCTGCAGCACAGCCTGAAAAAAAAATCTTTCCAAGTGTAATATCTGTGTAGTTCACATAAAGCCTCTAAAGGAAGGGGTGGGTTGTAGCTTTAGTATCTCTTTAACCACACTTCACTTGACCTCATCTCCAGCTGTGCTACCAGACCATCTCCAAGCCCGTGCTGTGCAGTGCCTCTCAGGGCAGGCAGCAGGAGGGAATCGTACCCTAATCCAGTACCCATGTGTTTGGCAGATAACACGTTACCATTTTCATACACCTGCTTATACCCCCACTCTAGTTTCATGCTTTATGGATGCACTGACACACGTACCATTACATAAGAAATTATTTTCGCCATTCCTAAGGAAGATGTTGAGCACCTGAGCTGCCCTTCAAAGCCAACAGAAGTTTAATTAAGTGGTTGTAGAAATTCAGTACCTACAGCGCCACCACCCTTCCCAGAACAATGCCAGACCACATCCCCTCTCTGACCCTGGCTGAGCATCTGGTGGGTGTAACTGCATTACAGGCAAGCAGGCTGAGTGCAATTCCCAGTCTGTCAGTGGAAATTAAATCAGTGAGGACACAGGAAAGAACAGGAGGGTAACTCTCAGCTGTGAGCCAACAATCGCTCGCAGAGCGTTGTGCCAGCTGCTGTACTGGAGCCTGGTGTGCACGTGCACCCACTTGGAGAGGTTTGCTGTGGTAGGTGACAGCAGAGTGCCAGCTGCAGCCCTGCCAGCACAGGAGTAGTCTAGAACAAGGCACCTAAGCCAAAGGCATGGGCCAGTCCCTATGTACACATGGGGTTCCTAGGGAAGCTGGGACGGGGATCAGGGGATGCTCAGCTGAGCATAAGGCTGGGATCCCTCTCCCCTTGGCACAGGAGAACTGCCACATGCTGGCAGCGCATCCCTGGGGAGTTCAGCTGATTCAGGGACTGCTGAGGAAAGTCACAGTGCAGCTGTTGGCCCCCAGTGCAGCGCTTTAACTGCTCCCAATAAGGAATAAATCAGTGCATTCCCTGACAGCTTTACTGGGCGTTTACCTATCAAATCCCTAAACACACATGTTGCACCATGGCTGGAGGGCTGAGGGGTGGGAATGCAGGTGTCTGTTAGCAATTAGAAATTCAATAGAGAAGGCAGAAGTCCCAGCCTTCAGCAGCTGCCATTTGCCATTCTACTTCACCAGAGGAAGAGATTCTGTTCCAAGTCATGGCACTAAAGAACAAAAAAGAACCCAGGAAGGCAGCAGCCATCTGGGTGCCTTCTTTTCCTGACGAGTTACTGCAGGGGCAGGAGCAAACTGCTGGCACTGGAAGCTCCCAAATTCAAACCTCCAGGAGCAGAGTGGACTACAAGGAAGTAAGAGGCACTTTGGCGAAGTAGCCAAAATTCTCTGTCCTGACATCTCCCAACTAGAGCACAGGAGGTCGTGGAGTCAGTGTGCTACTGCAGGAGGAACAAGAAGCACCTCAGGGATGGGGCAAGGGTGCCAATTACCGACCTTTCCACATGAGGGTATCAGATAGTCAGTCCAGAGACAGAGTTTGGGGAAGCATGGCAACAAGGTAATTAGTAGAAATCTAGCACTGTCCTGTAACACAAGGAGTTTTGGCAGTGTAAGGGTCCCTGCAACAGAGCATTGTCAGCCACCCCTGCCACAGCCCTAGAAAATGAATCCCTCTTCTGAGTTTCACTTGCTCCTGGGTACGGTGTGAAATTGTAGCCCCGCTCTGGGCAGGAGCATGCTGGCTGGGCTGGGGTTCTTCCTGGTAGTGCAGAACTTCTACTGCTCCTCCTCCACCCCAGGAGGAGTTGGAATGTGGCAGAGGCATCTCAGGCCTTCTCGCCATTCCTCTTTCATTCTCTCTTTTCTTCGTCTCCTCCCTTATATACATGCCCCTGCTCCACTATCATCTTTATTCCTTTCCCACCTTCCTCTGCCCTCCTCCTTTTCTCATGTTCTGCTATGGTGCAGGCAGAGTCTAAGCTGTCCCTTTGCTTTCAGGAATATGACCCCTGGAAATCCTCAGACAGGATCTGCAGGCAGCTGATTTACCACCTAACCCCGCACTCGAAATGGCACCGGCACGGAATGCCCCGCAGAAAGTCCCAAGTGTGGTAAGAACCTGGCAGGGCCCGTGTGGATGGGCACAGAGGGGATCTGCCTGGGCAAACGGTGCTGCAGCCAAGCACCATCCCAGTCTGCCACCACCACCCTCCTCGGAGAGAGGCAGGACTGAAAACAGTGCACAACAGCTGCTGTGCAGCTTCTTCCAAAACCCCAGCAGGGTCAGCCTCAACACCCCTCACTTTGATCTGTTTTACCATTTGCTCCTTTCTGTGTGGTGTTACAGTTCCTCACCCTCTCCAAAGCACACTGAAATCAATCCCTCCGAGGGAGCACAGACGACCTTCCTGCAGGGCTTGCAGGGTGTTTGGCCCCGGAAGCATGGCCAGGGCTGCCAGCCTGCAAAAACACCCATGTGCCAAACTGAGCCATTCCCGCTCTGCATCACACCCTGTCCTTGTTTAAAGCTTCCCTGACAGTGGGAAAAGTGTCCCATTATGAGGCACTACAATCAGCTGATCACCCCATTCAGCAGGAACCACTCTGGGGTGGCTGGCAGAGAGGTGACCATCCTTCTTACCTCCCACTTCTCTGCCAGCACCTGGAGGGGGCCCTGGGATAGTGCAGATGCACAGAGACTCCAACTCAGAGCATGTTGGCCACTGACAGCTACTGGATGGCAGCTGCTTTTCACTACTAGAAGCATATTCAGACATCCACACTTGTTCCCTCCTTGACACTTGCTGGCTTTTCTGTCCAGATAAAGAGCAATCCCCACTTCTTTTAAATCCACCCCTCCTCTCCTCATTTTCTTGGAGCAAACTCTGTTCCTGTGACACAGATCACCACTGCTGAAGAAAAGACAGAGAAGGGAGTAAGAAAAGAGCTCATGTCAGCCCCATTAGCTTCACAGGAATAAATGCAGGATTGGACATAAAGAAATGTAGAATCAGCAGCACTCTGAGAAAGGCCTTGGGCTTTTCTGATGCTTTCAGTCTTTGATGTGTGTTCCAGCAACTTAAAATCCCCCATGGGAATTGACATTTCCATCATACCTTTCATTCTGACTCAGAGGCAGGTTCCCAGTGCATCTTAAGGAATAAAATCCCTAATTCCATGATTTCCAGGCCATCTGCCTCTTGTACCCGTAGCCCCATTTTGCCACCAAACCCGAGCACTCCCAATGCTCTCACCCCCAGCACCCCACAGGGCAGGACTGTTTGTGCTGCTTTGCAGGTAGCAACCACAGCACAGAACAAGACTGAGGTTTCAGAGCTGAGTGAGTCCTTTTCCAGACCCACTCAATGACATTTTCCCTATAGGATCCTGCAGAATACTGGAGATGCAGGATATAGATGGCAGTTCTGACCTCATCCCTGTCCCCTCCCAAGACAAGATTAAAGATAAGAAGTTCAGGACTCCATATTCCTGCTTGCAGGCAGAGCAAACCTCTTCTCCAGTTGGACTTCAGGATGAAAAGTAAAACTGGAAGTGTTCCCTGTGATTGCACAGCCTGGAGACAGCAGAGGACTGCAAACCGCTGCAAACCCATCAGTTAGTAACAACAGAGAGGAGTTTTGTGGCCAGAGGAAGAGCTCTGGGTCCAATGAGCACTCCACATAGAGGGGTCAGGCCCCAAGTATTGGCCAGGTACAGAACATCTGTGAGCGCAGGCAGGGAGAGGGCAACAAGGCAATGTGCAGTGCAGGGAAATACAGGTCTAAAATGCCTGGCAACCACGCCCAGTTACAATGTGTTACATAAGGCACAAATTAATTTTGATTAAATATTTAACAGCAGAGCTTCCTCTTTTTTAAGTGTGGAGATGAAATGGTTTGCAGTTTGCAGCAAAAGACGCCTGCAGAGTTGGCATCTGAGGCTGCTGCAAGAAAATGGGTGTTGTCAGTAGCAGGAAGGCAGGAAATAGCTGCTTCATTTGGAGATACCAAGGCCTAAGTTTGTTTAGGCAAGCTGTTTTTACATGATCCAAATTCTCCACTTCCCTCTGTCTGCTAGTGGGAGTATTTTACTGTATGTCTCAAACCCTGTGCCCTTGGCTTGCACCCTGCCTGCTATCGAGGTCTTGTAAAGAGCATGGGTGTAGCAGAAATACTTGAAGGAATTTCTAAAATCTAGTGAGGTTTAAGGACAGCAGGGAGGAATCTGTGCATGGAGACCACATTCAGGAACCAAATTCTCCTCTCGCTTTTGCAGCCTCCTGGACTTTGGCATCTGGCTTTCATAGAGCTGATGCCAGACTCCCTTGTTCTCCTCTGAAATGCAACTTCTCCTTTCTGGCAGCATGTTAGATGGGTCCAGGGGATAATTAACAAGCCCAGCCATACACAGAGCTTGGAGCATCTGCCAGGTTGTAATTACATTTGGGCTGTTATGGAGATGTGGTATGGGAGATAGAGAGGACCTGCAATACTGGAGTCAGATCACACACCAGGTGTTTGTCCCCACTGCCAAACCAGTGGGTCACAAACAAACTAACAGTAGTTACATCCCCAGCTACTCTCAGTGAGACCCACATCCAGCAGGTACAAACCTAAGCCACCCATTAACTGGTAAAGCAAAAAGGATAAGATACATTTCTTCAAGCACTGCTGTTTCAGTACACAGGCAGAGCCCATACAGAAATGTGGAAGGAGAAAGCTCCTTGCATGTCCATGGACTCAATGCAACAGCAGCTGGAGGGAGCAGGAGAGATCCAGCCCAGGCTCTGTCTGGTTTCTGTGCTTGACTGAACTGCTGAAGGTGAAGCGGGAAGGCAGTTTGCCCTCTGCATCCATGCCTGTGGGTTCCTTAGAGTGGCTGTATGCCTTGTACAAGGAAGGGTTAGCAGTGTCCCAACTATGCAGTCACCCAAAGAGACGATTTCAGCTGTCCAGGTGATACTCAGACAAGTTTGCCACACTGAAAGGAAGGAGCTCAATTCTCCTTTCCTGCAAAGTCCTGTCTCAAGTTTGCAGCCAACAGCCTGCACCCCCCACTGGCTCTGCCCTACTTGGTTTGGCTGCCTAACCAAACTAGAAAGACAAGCTCTTGCTGATTTACTCTAGGGGTTTTAAATTAAAAGCTCAAAAGCTGGAGGATAAGATTTCTGCAGCAGGGACTAGCATAACTACTGCACAATTTTCAGTCCTTTAAATCCTAGAGGGAATTCTGTTTTAGCACCATTTTACAGTTGTAGAGATCACTCCCACTTAACGAACAGAATACATCCTAGAGTGTTGTATAACTCCAGCTTTGCTTTCTCATTAAATTGATGTTTAGTGTGTAAAGAGTAATGGATTAAGAAATGCTCCTTTATGCAGATATAGACCTTTTAGGCTATCAGTGCTACTTCTGTAGCATTTTGACAGATGCAGAACTTTTAGATATTATTAATTCTTGTTTTCAGAAGTCTTGGGACGTCCTGCCATGCTGAATTCAAGAAAACTGTCACCATCTGCTGCCAGAACAGGGCAGGACCCAGAGGGTGTATTATTTTTTGAGGGCCAGACACACTGGGCTGCAGTTCAGAGCGGAGAGAGGAGAGGGTATCAGGTGAAGACAGCCTTTGTCTGGAGAGCTGGATCACAGTCTGCTACTGTGATCAGGAAGCTGTGGATTACAACTGAACTGTCTTGGCAAGGCCGTGTCAGGGAACCTTAATGTATCTTCCACTTGCATCATCCCCAGAGCTGGCTACTTCAGTGTAACTACTTCCTTTCCTGTGTGCAAAGGGTCAAACCTGAATCCACAAAGCAGGCAGGCAGTAAACACAGCTTTATAATTGTGACCAAAAAACCCCAGATTTTTCGCACAGTGGCTGGTTCTGGAAGAGCAAAGGCAGTTATGTGTATGGAGTTAACTCCCAAACCGCATGCATATGGCCTTTCCTTTTCACAAATCTCATCACAGCTTTACTTTGCTCATCTGAGTGAATTTCATCATGGCTAATCCAAAGTGGGTGGAGAGCAGAGTATCCCTTCTGGGCTTATTGCTGCCTTTCTATTATTGTTATGCATTGGCCAGACACTGCAGCATTAGATGCACTTTTAAAATGCAGTGAAAGCACTTGTGTCTAGAGGACTTTAAGGGAACAGCTCTAAAGGGCTTCAGATATTTTTTTTCCTTGAAAACATCACTCAGGGTTGTGGCTGACAGTTCTGGCAGATGAGATCCCAGCCTTCACATGGCATGAGGTGAATATTAACTACAGCTTCATGTCACCCTTATGCAACAGGGTAAATAGGCACCATCATTCCTGCTTTAGTGCGAGGAAGCCAAGTCAGTTAACTAAAGCCACATGGTAATAGTCACATGGGAGCACAGGAACTGCCCCACACAACGTTTCCAAGAAGCTGCTGCTCACAGAGTTGTCAGATGGACAGACATGAGCTGGTGGATGAGTTGTGGACAGAGGCAGGAATTGTGCCTTCATCTTACAGTGCAGAGCATCCCAAACACTACCCTGGAGGAGGGTTCCCAGCAGCATCAAGAGGCCCATACATTTGGAAGGGCTGTCGGAGGTGGCAGAAAAGGGTCACCCAGCAGCTTGACATTGTCCTGTCAGAGTCAGGATTAAAAAGGCCAAGACTGGCAGACAGGAGAAGCAGGACACCTTGATGGAGAGACAGTGAGCGAAATAACAGAGGCTGGGTGGCAGGTGGTAGTTAGAAGCGATCAGCAGAGACTTTGTGACTCTTGCTCAGTTGAAGGTCTGACAAGGACATAGGTCAATACATGATATTTACAGCAAGGAGGCAGCATTATTTCCTGCTTTGCTAGGATAGGCCTAAATGATGAAGGGAAACAACCCAAGGCTTTGGACAGATCAAGTGGCAGCAGGAGGAAGGCCAAGGGTTCACAGCTCTCTTGAGCACACCTTCAAGGACAAAATGAAGATGACAGCAGAGGCAGGAGGAGAGAGGCATTCATCTGCATCAACACTATAGATTTGCATGTCCCACCCCAGCTGCAGAGGGAGTGGGATAGGAGAAAGGCTACCTTTGCCTTGTCTCCACAGCTGGTCGAAAGAGCTTGGGCACAAGGATGGAGATGTGACCAAGGGACTTCTCATGGAAGTGACCTATTTGTGCACTGCCTTCATCTTCACAGCAGGGCCAGGCGCAGCCTCAGATCAGCTGGGGCTGGGTTAGTCTAGGTCAGTGCTTTTGAGGCTTCTCTTTCCTTTTTTATGTTGCACTAGAGGCAGCTAAAGCCAGCCCTGCACAGCAGCACCCTGTGCCACTGGGAAGCGAAGCAAGCAGATTATGCAAAGTAGGCAATTAAAAAGCTCAGAATCCATCCCCTAAATCACTGCTCAAAGCAGGGAAGCCATCCAGACATGCCTGAGGTTCTGTGCAAGAAAGAGCAGCTGAGAGATACCTGACTCCTGTCTAATTAGCCACTACTGGCAGTGCCTGTTAATGACAGAGGGGATACGCAGTAAAGGGAATTTCTGGCATCAAGTTTTATATTTGGAGACAAATTTAATATAAAAATAAAAGACGGAGGGGTAGAAAGCTGGTAATTCTCCAGAGAAATGGGCATGGAGTAGTGAGCACCTCTCATTAGCAAAATTCTCTCTGACTCTTACTGTCTCCTCCCAGCCTCTCTCCATAGCATGGAGACAAAGAAATGAGCTGGGACTCCAGGAAGTTCAACATTCTTGGGCTGAACAAGCTCCTCCAAACCCCACAAAACTAACAAGAGGCTAGACACCACTGTGACTGCTACAAGTCCCAACAGGGCAACACTCAGGAGCCATTACACCCCTTCCCTGCAGCCACCAAAGAATTTAGCTGATGAGCAAGAAATTGATGGGATTCAGTGCTAATGAAAAAAAAAAGGTGCTGAGACTGCAGCTTCATGGACTCGAAGAAGGACCTGGAAGATGGCCTAAGGGTTAGTTCCCTTGGGACAGGTCCTGGAGAAAAACATCTAGCAATTAATTTCAGGTCTCCTAATTGTTCCATCTCAAGACAGCTCTGAATTTGCTTACGCTAGCTGAGTTCCCAGGAGGCAGGAACAGTGGCTGAGTGTTAGTGGAAAGAGGAAGATTTTTATCCCAAAATAAAGCCTGGCGAGGCACAAGATGGTTTCACCTCTTTCCCAGCCCTCATTTCTCACTGAGAGGGTTTTGATTCCAGACACCCACAGGTCCCTCAGGCCCCTGTTCTGTCTGGGCTGATCCAGGGTCGATCTGCCACAGCCAGGCTCAAAATGCAGCCTAGGGACTGCTGGTAATGCCTACTGAAGAGTAGAGTTGGCATCCAGGGAAGGGCAGTGAGGGTGGAAGGAAGACTGCCTGCTTGTCCATGGAAGAAAGGCCAGACCCCAAGAAGGGAGTTGGGAACAATGCAAAGTAAAACTTTTCACATGACAAACAGGGAGATTACCTCAAAGAGCTCCCATCCTTCGGCAGGGCTGGACAAGGATTGCAAGCAGGGTGCTGATCCCTTATAAACAAGACTCTGGGCCAGCACCATTCCTCACAGGATGCTGCATCCCCAGGGAGACAGTAGGGGATGGGCTGCTCATTGGCCTTGTTTCTTGCTCAAAGTTTCCAAGAATTTCTCACTTGCAGCAATTTTTCCAGCATCTGAGGGAGTGGGGGGGTGTTTCCTCTCCAAGCTTGCTGCAGATAATACAAACACAGTCTGCTGCCCTGCATCCAGGGTCCAGATCTTTGTTAGATGCAAATCCTCTCAATTACAAATGTGCCCTGAGCACCACTTGCAGAAGCATTAGGTTAATCCAGCCCCCAGAGCTCTGCAGCTTCTGTCCACAAGTCCCACGGGCATCAAGAGCCACGTTGCTAAGTAGCTGTTGTGTCTCACACAAAGGAAAAAAAGACTTCTGCAGCTGAAGCAATCTTAAAGCCTATTTCACATGCAGAAATTAGGGGATAATAGATGACCCATTTCCCTGGAAATAAACCTAGTATTTTCTCAGCTGCTGCACAAGTGACTGAGAGCTTGGTGCCCTGTGTACCATGCCCCTCTCCCCTCTGAGAAATAGTGCTTAGCAGAGCTCCAAAAAATACCAAGTGTCAGATAATTCAGAGTAAAGCATCTACCCACATCTCCCTGACCCCCTTCTGACAGCAGACACATTTACCTCTAAAGCAATAGAGAAAGAGTGGGCAGCTTTTCTATGCCCTTCCCTAGAGATGGGATTTAGCTGTGCCTCTTGGAGCTGCACAGAAACACCAGGGAGGTGAGGAGGAGGCTGCCAGGGTTTACAGCATGCCTGGGGTGTTGTATCTCATGCTTCAGCACTTACCAGAGAGCTGAGGGCCTGGCTGCAGCATAGGGCTGTGTCCACCAGGATGAGGCTCCTACAGACACATCCCTACAGAAGGCATTTTTATAGGCAAGAGAACAGCTTAAACACAGGAGGAGCCCACAGTCCCGAGACAGGAGGCCCGGAGTCACTCTAGCAGGTACAGCAATGAGGGCAAAAGGAAGCAGCAAAAAACACAGGAAAGGAAAGAAAAACAAACCAGCAAAGAAGGGAGGGCGGGCTCTGGCACAGGACAGAAGGGTTTAAGCACATTCAGCCAGGAGCAGTCCAGTCTGGAGAATCAATTATGGGAAGATAATTTGTCTGCTTGATTAAAGCCTCCTTGGGGTATTGGCTCATTGCTGGGGAGAGCAACAGAAGGTACCTGCTCTGGTGAGAGCAGTCTGTGACTTATTACTGCAGTCTCCATGCAGCAGTCATAGGAGGGGAGGCTTAACGGGCAGAGACAGACAAGCACATTGCCTTTGTCTTTCAGACATTTCCCTTCAGTCATCACTGTCTGCACTCGGAGCCAAGTCGCTCCAAAGGGGACCCCAAGAGCCTTTCAAACTTGCCCCCTGTTAAGAAAGCTGCTGCTGCAGACGTGATAGGAAAAACGGCACCTGAATGCTGAGGGCCAGCAGCAGGAGCGGTGCCGGCTCAGACGTGCCCTCCAGTGGTCCCCACTCCAGCCTGGTTCCCATCCCCACTCCAAACTAGGCTTGTGCCCTGGAGCTTTATAAAAAGGAATGTCTGAGGAGGCTTTGCACAGACCGAGACAAGGCTTGGGGCTGGGGAAGGTGCCCCTATGCTCATGTCTCCTTTCTGTGTCCCCCACCCACCCAGGATCTGCCACAGCTTGACAGCACTGGGGAAGAGAATTTCCAGGAGCCACAGGCTGCATTTATACAAAACAGGCACTGAAGTAGTTACAGGCTTGTTTCTATGCTTGCTTATCCTGTATTCCCCACACTTCCACGAAAGCCTTATTCTAAACCCATACAGGCCAGAGCAGGCTTCTGTATCTCTTGTACCAGCCCCTTGTGGATACAGGGGACAGCTACCCTGTGCACTCAGGTTCACACTCAATTTCATTTCTGCCTGTTTCACCTGACCCATATGAATGCACACATTCACTGTGTATTGGATGCTCTGTTCTGTTAGAACAAGTACTCCAGATCAAACACCCAGATAAAATACCTAGCATGGCTAAAAGGATAACTTTTGTTGTGCTAGGGGAAACCTGAGACTTTTCCAGCTTCGAGGCTGGTCCCTGATAGATTTCATACAAGATGAACCCTCTTTTGTGGTAAACTGTGCTACACCACTGACAGTGACTGGTGACAACTATACCAAAAGACACATAATGTTTTTTAAGAGAGTTGAAGAAATATAGCTCCCAGACAGCCTGGGCTGATCTCAAGCAGCCCTTGGATTAGCAGGAAAGGGGACACTTGCCCAGTGCCACCCAGACCACAGCACGCACAGTTCACAACTGCTACTACAGCAGGTAAAAGAACTGTAGCAACTGCACTGTTGCTACAAGCAATGTGGTGGATTAATTCTTCACAATCCCATCTCTGGGGCCCAGATAGTGGAGAGATATTAAGAACTATCTTCAAGGCCCTTTGGCAACCTCCCTCATGTGCTTTCAGACCAATTATAATTCACCGGTGCATCAGTCTCTGCCATTTGACAGTACAGACGAGCACTGCTCCCCTTGCCCCTCCTGTGATCCACTGAGGTTAGTGTGGGTCATCTAATGTGTAAATATTTAGTGAGTAATACACTTTACTTACAATACTTTAGGTCTGAATAGAAGTTAATTCATGCTGTATTACCTCTCTGCCATGAGAGCTCATTAGTCCAAATGCATGCTTGCAGATACAGTTTCAGCCTTGCACAGTGAATTCCCATAGGAAATACAAGGACACACAGAAGTAGCCTGAGCAAAGTACTGCTAAACCCAGAGCAGGAATTTGTGGGTGTAAGTATTGACTGGGCAGGCCACGAGGTCCTTCTGCCTCATGCTCCTACAAGGAAGTGCAGCTACAGGTTTGTGCTAGTGTTGAATGTGTCCACAAAGGGCTGTTGCCTGCACTGGTGCACATTTACTCCCTTGTGTCAACATATGCTTATAGAGGATTATTAAGGGCCGAGATTTCCAGGATGCCATAAACTGCATATGTAAAGCAAAGCTACAGAAGCAGTGTCACATCCTCTGCACAGCTCCAGCAGAGCCTGGCAGTACTGAGGCTTGTAGGGACATTCTCACCTGCCGTGGGAGCTCCTGCGCTGCTGCAGCCTCCTCCGAGGAAATTGCATGTCCCCATGTACCCATTGCTTTCAGGGACTGGCTGTGCCACAGGTGTGCAGGACACTACAGAGAGCCAGATAGGAAGAATGGGGACCTTCAAAGTGGTGGTTAATGCTTAACCCACCCTGATCCTCCCAAACTCAATAAGGCACTTACAAGACTCCCTGAGTACATGACTGGGGGGGTCCTACTAGGGCTCCCATGTCCTTAAAGCAAGATGGGCCTGAGAGAGCAGCAAGATTAACACAATTTACACTAAGGGATTTGGTTCTCCTATGTTACATTAAAACACATTTCTACTCAATTTTGCAGCATATCCCCCAGCAGCTCCTGTAGCCCCACAGTTCCCACTTCTCACAGCACTCTTACAAACCCACAGCCCATCATTAAGCTCCACACCCCACTCCCTTTGCATACCCAGCAGCCTCACAACACAACTTTCCTACCTCCTCCTCACTTCCCTGGCCAGGCAGACAATAAAAGAAATGGCTAAAGCTATCTCTTGGCACCCTTATGCCCTCCCCGCCTTCTCACAGCTGCAGCAGATCCCAGATGATCTGCTGACCACAGAGACCCAAATAGGCAGCCACTGGTGCTGCTTACTGACTAAGTGCTGCTTGTGAAGGCTTTTAAAGGGACATGCAGTAAATCCATTCCTGGAGTGCAGTTTGCCTATCTATTTTTTTCCTGATAAAACATCCATTTCTCAGATGTTTAACACTGCTCTCCCCTGCAGCACAGATCTTGGCATTCACCTGGAGAGGCGGCTCACAAACAGCGTAAACCAGTGCTCTTGGAAAGTTTGCTTGCCTTGGTTATTTTTGCTTTCTATGCATGAGCGCCTGTACGGGCACATAGAGACAAACCTTTTGACATCTGCAAGTGGGAGACACTTTAGCAGCCTGTGTTTAGCCAGTTCTGGCAAAGTTTATATGTAAGTGCTGAGAATACACAGCAAGGCCCCAGGACAGTCTGCCCTGAGTTATGGTGTAAATGCTTGTTTGCCCAGTGAGCTCTATTAACCCTTTGCTTAACGTTCTAGCCCATGCTGTTAATGAGTTCTCCCTGTCCCAAGTGCTCTCTCACTTGGGTGAGATGGATGGGAGTGCTCCCCTTAATGATCTCTCTGTCTCCCTTTCTCCACCATTAGTCTGAAGACCAGCCTGCAGAAGAAGGTGAGCCAGGACTCCATGGATTTGTCCGGGATCCCCCTGACCATGCGGGATGTCCACCGCATGGCCTACTACCTGCAGAACAACGGGGACCACCTCACCTCGGTGGACTTGAGCTTCACAGAGCTGAACGATGACATGGTGCGCCTGCTGCTGCCCTTCCTCTGGGCGCTGCCCAAGCTCACCCACCTGTCCCTCAACGGCAACCGGCTGACGCGGGCGACCATGAAGGAGCTAACTGACACCATGAAGGACATGAACAAGTTCCCTTGCCTGGCCTGGGTTGACCTCGGCAACAACGTGGATGTCTCCTCCATGCCGCAGCCGCTGCTCGTGGGCCTGCGCAAGCGCCTCAGCCAGCAGACCACGCTGCCGACCATCTATGAGGCGCTTGACTGCGACTCTGAGATTGCCGGCGGGCACGAGGGCAGCCAGCCAGAGGATGAAGCAGCCGGAAGCACCCCACCACGTGCTTTTTCTCAGCAGGGCTGCGAGAGGTGACTGAACAACGGGCTGGCGCTGGCACACTGAAGCCACCCCAAGGAGAAGTTTTGTGTACAAACATCAAGCAGAGGGCCAGCTTGACTGGCTTCCCTTGGCTCTTTTCTCTTGCCTTCCCTGACATCTCCCCCCCACCTGCTGTGAGACAAAAGCCTGTCGTCCCCCCACAACGTGCTCCACTCCCTCCCCTCGCTGCCAAACCCACTGCCCACGTTCCAGAGCGGAACTAGTGACTTACAGTGAACCTGGTCCCCAGGCGGGGTCTCACTGGAAGACGGGAAAAGACCTGTCGGAGTCAAGAATATCCTCCAGTAGCCATTGGGTTGAGGGAAAGGGACTGGGGGGAACCTAAAACAGAAACAGGCTTGTAGTTTACTTCCTTTCTTCCTTTTCCTATGCACCTTGGAAACCTTGGGACCTGCAGCCTTGAGTGTGAAAGGAGGTACCCCAAGAGCCTAGTGCTGTGGAGCTTAGTGGAAGGGCTCAGAGGCCAGAGCTGGAGCCCAGCAGTGTGTCTCCCTCTTGTGTCTGGCTCCTTTTGTTTTGGTTTTTTCCTATTGTGTGTTTTGTATGAACGTCTGAACAAAGGGACCTGGTCAGAGACCATTGGATCACATAGGCTGGGGCGGACACATGGCTTGGAACTGCAGCATCAGGATATTTGCTGTGTGACCGGGGTGAGAGGGAGGGGAAGGAGGTATGTGTTGGTGGGAGCATGGGGGATGGGATGAGTTGGGATGGGATGGGATGGGAGGAGGGGGGAGGAGAGGGAAGGGGAATGGTCTTGTGGATTAGTAGGATTGGTTTCAAAAACTGTGCTTTTTTACTAAAATTACAAGTTCCAAGGTACTACAATTGCAAGTTCCAAGTGAAATTGAGGAAAAGCTGACAGCTCAGCACCTAACTGTGGCACTAGAGGAGCAAGCAGTGAATGTACCAGAGGTGGGCACTTCCCAATTGGAAGCACAAAGCTTTGGCTCCTCGTGGCACACTGCACACCTCGTAATACAGACACGATATGAGCAGCTGCATCGCCATTTCCAATGCTGTCCAAAAACCAAGCCACTGATGCAGAATTTCCAGTGTTTTCCACATTGCTCATGCTCATAATAATAAACATAATAAAGAGTTCTCTTGGACATGAGCGTGAAGCACTTCAGAGTCTGAATATCTGAGTTGTTCGCAAATCTTGGAATATGGACCAGAGCCCTCATGCAGTGCCTGAGGGAGAGGATCAGGTACTATTCACATTGGTCAGTGTGGTTCATTCCTTTAAGAAAAGAGAAACATGGGTGTTCATTTGTGGTAGGCTGCCATCCTTCGTGTTGCAAGGGGCTGATAGAAATAAACTGATGAGATTTAGCTGATAAGTCAAGTCCTCTCAATTATCTGTCCCCACAGGAATTCAGAGTAGATGAGTTTTTGAAAGAGTTAAAAGTTAAAGAAATGAGGCATATTAAAAAAGCAGTAAAAATCCTCACCCTTCTAAATTAACAATGGTAACTTTGCCTTCCTCTGCTGATTGTCTCTGTGAGTCTCAGAGCAACACATACAAGCAACTCTCATATATGAAAACAACCCAAATCCACATGGAATAGATACACCTTTCATGCTCTTTACTAATTTTACAAGACATTGCAAGAAGTAAATTGGTGATATTTTTCAAGTGATCTGTTCCCTTTGGACCAAGAATGTGAGGACACTGGAAGGTATTGGTGTCTCTGATCAACCACCAAAAGCCCCAAATAAAACCAGTTTCCTGAGGAAGAAAGGTGGGATTAGTCACTGTGCTGAGCATTACAACCTGATACTGCAAATGCTGGACCCAGTCCTATCTGCACTCCAGTCACAGGTGCAGGATCTCATAACCTTCATGTTAACCTGCACAAAGGTCACCACCTGCTCTCTTCTCACAACTCATTTTTCCCTTCTCAGTGTAGTATCTTAGAGAATCATAAAATCGTTTCAGTTGGAAAAAGACCTTAGAGGTCATTGAGTCCAAACATTAACCCAGCACTGCCAAGCCCACCACTAAACCATGGTCCTGAGTGCCACATCTACACCTCTTTTACGTAATTCCAGGGATGGTGACTCAACCACTGCCCTGGGCATCCTGTTCAGTGCTTGACAACCCAGTCCTGCTGGCCACACTATGGCATACACAAGCCAGGATGCCACTGGCCTTTTCCACTGAGCAGCTTTCCAGCTGCTCTTCCCCAAGCCTGGAGTGCTGCTTGAGGTTGTCATGACCCAGGTGCAGAACCTGGCACATGGCCTTGTTGAACCTCACATAATTGTCCTTGGCCCATCAATCCAGCCTGTCCAAACCCTTCTGCAGATTCTTCCTACTCTCCAGCAGATCAACATTCCTGCCCAACTTGGTGTCATCTGTGAATTTAACTGAGGATGCCCCTCATCCAGATAATCAGTAAAGACATTAAACAGAACTGGCCCCAATACTGAGCCCTGGGGAACCCCACTAGTGACCAGCCTCAGCTGGCTGTAACTCCATTTGCCACCATTCTCCAGGCTCAGCCCTCGGTTTCCTTCCCTGCAATGGAAGAGATGGTATTAATTTTTTCTTTTCCTTCCAAAATACCTTTCAGCAAAAATGAAAAGCATTTCAAATGTCAGCAAGATCTGCTTAAACTCTTACAGTCTAAGCAGAGCAGCACTCTGCTCTGTGCCAAGAAGAAAACTCGGGCAGGAAGCATTTAAATGAAGGCTTGGAGCTGCCTGGTGAGCCAGTGCGTATCTAGAAAGAGGGAGCAGTGCTGCTGAACATTTGGTCTTTGGCTCTGAGCACTGTCCCCCTAGGGCTCTGCATCGAGACATCTTCACAGCTTTTCCATAACAGCAGCAACCCCCTAAAATGAGGCGAGACCCTCAGTGTGCAGTGCGCCCCTGACACAGCTCTTCCCTGCAGAGCCCCTGGCTCAGCCCCAGCCTGTTTCCAGCCCTGCTCAAAGCTGTGCTTTCAGTCTGAGCTCTGCTACCCAGCAGGACAGGGATGAGACATTCAGCCCCTTGCAGGGGAATTCTGTGCTAATCACTGGCGATGCCACCTGCCAGTTGGCAACTCCAGGAGCTGGAGATAAAGCAAGAAATGCACTGGTTCAGCTGAGCAACTGTGGCATGTGTTTATTCCTCCATATGCACTTGGTTGTTTTGCCACAGAAAGCTCCCCATGGAGAACTGGTTGTGAATAAATATGTGAAAATGCAAATTATGAAGTCCTGCCATTGCTTTTTGGATGAACTTTGATGGGCTGCAACTTAGCTATGCAGAAACGATCCCAGCACACCCAGCTACTCCCCGCCAGCTCCTGATCACATGGACAAGTGAGGGACTCTGGGGAGCACAGTGCATCCAGCTCCAAAGCTGGTAAGTGCTCCTATGGCCCCCTACAGACTTGGAGGCCCCAAATCTGCAATTTTCATAAAAGCTGAGTTCACCAACCAGAGACGATGACACAACCTAAATGAGCCTTTCCTTGCACTGAATGAGAATGCTCAGGGCTCTCAAAGGGTATTAAAGGGATAAGCTGCTAATTCAAGTCTCCTCACAGATGCCCAGAGGGACCAGCTTAGTTATGATCCTAAATCAAGGGACACCTGCCCTGCAGTTACTTGTCTCCTGTCAGGTAACACAGCGGGACTGAATACTCTCCTCAGGAGGTACTTGCTGATGCAGGGCTGTAATCTCAGGTACTTAGAGCAGCACTCAGTATCAAGACTCAGACACCAGGCTCTCTCCACCATTTTCAGTTTCCCAGCCTCCCTCTCCTTGCAGGCTGCAGATGGTCAGACTGGGATGGGACCCGTGTCATGTAGCAGGAAGGAAGCTGAAGCTGCACAGATGGTACCACAGCCCCTTCCCCACCCCAACCTCCCACCAGGTGATCAGTCTCACCACAGCTCTCGGTGAGACATTTAAGCACACTTTTCATCAGCAGGCTGCTGGAAGGAGAGGTCACCAGGTGTAAAGCATCTCCCTTGAAGATGCTGGTGAGCACTGTCAGCTGGGGCTCTGCTGGGCTCAGGCAGCAGCAGAGAGTTCCAGCAGCACCAGCCTGCAGAGCCCAGCCACACATGTGGAGATAACGAGCAGCACCACAGCTAATGAGGCCACTGGTGTCAGAGAGCAGAGGGAAGAAGGAACAGGACAGACACTTCCTGTTACTCCAACAGAAAAGCACTTGTTCTCCCCCTACTGAAGAGGACAACACCTTCCTTGCATCTCCATCCTGTATTGTACCTCAGCCTCTGACCACAAAACCCAGGTAAGCACCTTGGCATGCTCCAGGTAGCAATATGCTGAGCACTGAGCTCAGCAAAAGCCTCTCTCACTTCAGTGACTCTGTCTAAATAAGTGGTAATTACTTTGTTGAGGTAAGGATGCAAAAAGCAGCTGGAAGCACAGGCTTGTCTAATCTATTTTTTATTTCACACACTTCAAAACCTGTCAAGGCCCTTCTCTTTTGCACTGCCAAGGCTCTTTTTTCAACTTATAATTCATTTCTCATTACAAGCACTAGGAAGATAAAGGACTTTGCACTGTTTGGGGCAGGCTGACAAGCTCCTTAGTGGACAGCTGCTGACAAAGATGTCAAAAATATAAATGGTTTCATCTTAAGAAAACAAACAAGAGAAGATTAAACGCTGCCTTTAGAGATTGCTCTGCTCCCTACCAGAGGACATGATTCACAGCTTGGAAGAGGTGAAGTGCCTCAATACAAACTCTTATCATGCAGTCCCTGGCAGTGCAGGTGAGAAGCCTCCAAGGGCAGCTGGCAGGAAGCCCAGCCACCCCAGCTGGGGACATTTGCCATGGATAAGAGAACCTGTTTTGCAGTTTACTGGCATTAAACAGGTACTCTCAAAATAGATGCAGTAGCTGTTTTAAGGCTGCCAAGAGGTAGTTCACAAAACAAAAGAGGCTGGAATACTGTTAGCTGAGGCCAGTGCTGCATCTTGATCCGCTTTGAGACACCAAGTACTTGACTGTGAACCTCTGCAGTTCCTCTCAGACCTGACAGTATTCCAGTTCAGTGATGCTGATTCAAAACCAGAATAGCCACAAAACACAATAACCACACAGGAACTCTTCTTCAGCAGAAGAGATCAGAGGAAAGTCAGGTTTTCTTCCATTTACTCCTTTTCCCAAAGCCCAGCGCTCCCCCTGCTGCATCCAAACTGGTCTCAAAAGCAAGTGAACCACAATGGCACTGACATTTCCTTCCACAGCAGCATCAGGTTCATTCTGCTTGCATGCAGGGTGTGTCACAAAGGTGGAAGAGAGATACTTCCCTGCTTTCTGATCAGCCAGTTCCTCAGCTTCTGGATGGGTTATTCTTCCCAGTCTATTTTAGTGTCAATTTGCCCCACACTGGACACAATGAGGCGAAGCATTTGAAAAGCTATCAAAAACTACATGGGCCTTATGCAACCTGTGTAACTCCCCTGAAACACATGGTGTCTCAACAAGTGAAAACATGGCACAAAAAGGGGAAAAAGGCCCTTTCCCAGACTAGTAGAGGCAGCTGCCTTTGGGTCTCCATGTCAGACTTCTGAGCAGAGCTTTTCTCTTGATCCCCTGAAATCTTTTGGTTTGCAGAGCCAACAGTTTGATGTGTGCACCTTTGTCTGAACTCTGCTGCAACTGAAAAACGGAGCAAGTCACGACCAAACTGCTCATTTTACCAAAAGTTCTTTGGGGTTTTAGTTTTTCAGAAACTGCAATGGAAAGAGAGCGAAGTTGAGGGCACTAAAGGAACAGGTTTGATGTTTAACCAGATACTCAGAGACAACAGCCCAGAGAGCCTCCAGGTCCCCTTGCCTGGGTCTCAGCCCTGGACTGGCCCATCCCTCAGCTCCAGTATGAATCCCAGTGTTTTACAGTGTCACTGCCAGTCCCTAAAGCTCCTGCTAGCACAGGGCCAGGTGCTCTGGAGCTGGGAAATGCTTGGCTCTCACAAGCAGGACAGCAGGATGCACCCGCAGAGCTCCTTTCCAAGGTATCCAGCTCATCCAGGGGCTGCAGGACCAGTAAAAGCCAAGCTCAAATGAGGCCACAGAGATAAAGTGAGAGCTCCAACATGGACCCTCTCAACAGCCTCCAGCCAGAGGCTTCAACGCCGCCCATGGTATAAATCTCTGCCTAGGTTTAGGATTAGACTTCAGGTATTTGGAGTCAAATTCTGACATGAAAAACCTCTAATGAGTTCCCTAGAGCTTCATCCACTTTCTCCACGTCAAATTTGGATCATTAACTGGAAAAAAAAAAAAAGGTTGCAGTGAAAAGACAAAAGAAAGACAGCCAATGCTAACAAATACCAAGAGAAAAGGAAGAAGTAACATTTCCTCTAAGTGCAGCCACTCCTTTCCCCAAACCACAGCACTGCTGCTGCTGTATCCAAACTGCCCTCAAAAGCCAGAGGTGAACAAGACTGCAGGCAAATGACACACTTCGGTCTGGTTCTGAGGATGCATCTGATGTGCCCTTTGATATACTGTTCTTCAAAGGAGAACAACACTGACTTTTGGCTGAGCTTTGCAAAAAGAGGCTTGTTGTGGAGCTGTTTCAGAGACATGAGACAGAAAGGAGCTCATTTGATCATGAAACAACAAACAGCAATACCCCTTTGTTAGAGAAAAGTAAAAATCTCCACGTGCCAGTTCTATGTCTCAGCTGGGAATGGTGTCAGGGAAAAAACCCTATTCACCCTACAGTTTACTCGAGATTTTAGGAGAGTATAAAGATACTGATAAGCATTCTAAAATGCCACCACATAGGTCTATGCATTATCACAACATCAGCTTCACCGCATGTCTGCTGAGGGCCATCAGCTGCAGTGCTCCAAAACCTCTCCGAGGCTGTGGGCTCCACTCACTCCCTATTAACATTTTAGGCACCAAGGGACAAAATGTAAGAAGTTTTGCCTCACAAGCAGTGGTTTTCTCTGGAGTAGATGTACCAGCATCTCTCCACTGAGCTGGAATTAGGGCAAACCCCCAACCACACAACAGATTTTAAGTCCCCAGGCAAGAGAAAATGAAGAACAAATTAAATGCTCACTGCAAGCAGTTCACCAAACAAAAGAACAATAATAGTGTTTTTCTGCAATTCTTTTCATTTCTCCCAGCAAAAGTACACATCTTCTGGATACAATCTGTTTCTTTGCCAGGGCTTCGGCATTCTCCCCTGAATTAATGATGCTGGAAAATCTCCACTTTTCATAGACTCTGATAGTCTCTGCTGAGCAGCAGAAGGCTGCACAATACTTGCTTATGCAATGACTGGTCCTGTGCCAGGAATAATAGCCTGTCTACTAGGAACAAGCAATTCACACACAAACCCCAAATACTTTTCTCATTAAACGTCTGAATTAAGTGGCATAAACCCACCCCAAACCTACTACTCATACTGCACACTAATGTCAGCCCCCACAGTGAGTTAAATAATCCCACACCCTGGTCTGTGAGGAACAGTTACCATGAGCAGGGAAGGGTGGCACTTCCTTATTCATCGCTTCCAAAATACTCAACTCTATCAAGAGCTCTTACTACGCATCTAGGAAACAACAGGACACCTGAAGCAGTCAAAACACAGCTTGACCTGGAAAATACTTGCAGACAAGAACTGCTTCAGCTACTTCAGGCACCAGCACACTGCAGTCATCTGGTAGCTCTCCTGTCTGCAGGCGTGAACAGGTGGAGAAGTATCTACCCACTTGCAAAGTGATCTGCCACACACTGACCCATCAGCATTTGCTCCAAGGCTATTCCAGACCATGCTCTAAATGTGGTATATCTGTATTTCCTACCAAAGAAACACTGAAGGCAGGAGGGTCCCATAAAGTTTTATCTAATGTTAGAGAAAGAAGACCAGGTCTGTCTGAAATCACCTTGGCTGCAATAAGGTGAAAGTCCAGATCTAAATTTTTGCTTCTGTCAGGATGGAAACATCAAGAACCCCCATGAGAACTCTTTCCCCACTTTTGACCCTTGGCTGAGAAATAAACAATTGAATCACTGACACTTTCTCGTAGACCTCAGAATTCCACCCATTGCTACCTTACCAAACCATTGCTCCACCAGGACATCAGTCTTCCACCCTTGCTCACATTTTACTGGCAAAATAGGACAACCCTATTTTACAGGAAAGCTCACTGTAAAGCTCAAGTAGCAAAAAGATACAGACTGGACAGTTATTCTGACCACCAGCACCAGAAATTCACATTTCCCACTCCATTCTGCCCTTCTAGAAGAGGTTTTCTGAAGGCCATTGAAAAACGAACTAAAGAAAAGTACAACTTCAGGATCAAATATAAGTTAGACACACCTGGAGAGAAGAACTGCACATGTATGGGATGAAAGCACCTGGTCACTGAGGAAAGATCCTACGGTTCTGTGCAAAGCAATTTTTTTCAAGTGATACTTTCTCTAATTCTTCTCTGATGTTATGCCCTGTTTCCACATCAGAGCACAAGTGTGGTTTTGACCCTGGAAGACTGGGTGAATTTCTACCTGCACCTCTCCACACACCATTTTGCAGGGCTAAAGTACAGATTCTCTGTCCCACGAGTACTTCAAAGGTACCTACACTGGTGTTATCAAAGAGGCAACTTTAGAACAAGGCTTTAGGCCAGTGCTTGTCTCTCTCTGTCAAAAGCAGGAAGCTATGGAGAGCCCTGAACCCACTGAACAGCATGAGATTTACAAGCCCACATACAAAGTGATGGCAAAGAATGAAAAGAAATACTGCAATCTGTGATAAAAAAATAGTGACAAATAAGTGCAGATGTTAAAAACAGCTGCATCTCTTCTTAGTATCTGCCATCCCAGGGAAACAGATTGCTTAAGTTACTGAACTGAGGAATCTACATGACCTAAGTGCACATGCCCACCTAGCCAAGCACCAGGGAAACACAGCATCAATCAGCAGCTGGAATAACCCAGCCTTGCAGGAAGCCAGCATTCTGGGAACACTGAAGAAGAAAGAAAATAAGTTGAGTATTCTCCTGCTAGAGTTAGTAATAGCCCTTGAGTTTATGGATTTTATAGCAGAAGTCACATTTCTTGCATTTTTCCTTTTCAGAGGGTTCTGGTTTCTTGAGCTTCATTCTCTTCCCAACACAGCCATCTAGTGGGTGAGACCTCGTCTGTGAGAAGGAAATTTTGATTTATCACACTGTAAGTATACACGTATCACAGGAAGGCTCTGCAAAGCAGCCTGTAACAAACTAGCATTCCAGTTGCTCCAGTCAGAAATTGCTAAGTGATATGTTTGTCTTGGGTGGGACTTAAATTCCTACCAGCATGAAACTTCAACATTTTTAACACTAAATTCATGGTAGCTTTGTGAACAGTTCATCCTAGACTCAGCCTCAACCTGAAGCCATAGTGCAAAGCTTTCTGTTTATGCAAAATTCAGTATCCTCTTCAAAGCTGATAGGCATTAAAGATGTTACTTCAAACTTCTTAAAGTAGATAGTTTGTTCCATCAAACCTCCTGAGGGTTACTGTTGCTCTCATGGTTGTTCCCTGACCTCAGTGCTGCTGAACGCCACATCCTCTGCTGAGAGGAGAGCAGCGTGGCATTGCTCAAGATGGAACAGGGACTTTAAAACAGGTGAGCCATCACAACTAGTGGAAACAGTCCCTGTTTGTGAGGACTGCTGTCTTTTGGACACGTTCCTCAGGAGAGGCGTAAGATGACACTACAAAGCTTTTACAGTTAAGCTCAAGTATCCCTTAAACACATTCTAAGGAGGTTTCCATTGCAAATATTTAGGATCGCTACTACCCAGAAGAACATGCAGCAAGGTTTTCCCTAGTGATGTGAGACCAAATACAGCTTTATTTACACACAATTCAACAAGTTAATACATTAGTTCAACTTTCCTGTCTGCACACAAGGGAGAGTCTTCACCAGCACCCGAGCAGAAAAGCAAGACCAGCTCTTTTGTGTGTGTACAGACTGGTAATTGACTGTATGCAAGTACGTGATTAGGTGCAGAAGGGTTACATTTCAACATTTCAACCATTTAAGTCAGTAAAAACAACCATGCTACACTTTAAGCAAAGTAAACTGAAATTACAACTACATTCGGCTTCCTGCAGATGAGCTGATCTATACACAACTGTGTATAGATAGTAAGATCAAAAACTGAAGTTGATAGTGAGTTTTGTTCAAAACATTAGCATTTGTATTGAGTTGTGTTTAATGGATAACTATTTATAAGACTTTCCTCATACACCTGAACTGCCTTTCAAATCTACAAAACATTTCAAATTTATCCTGGAAAATGCCTATTTTATGTTCTGTCGTCTTTTCCCAGACATGGGGAAAAACTGCTAAGAAAGTCAGAATAGATTTTTTCACTGCAAATACAGATTCAGGCTACCAAAGCTGTGTGTTCCTAATGAAAAAATTCTCCGCATATCCAAAGAGAAAAAAAAGAAATGCAAGAATATGAGTTCAATACACAGATCTGAACATGGACCTCTATCTATTGTAGATCCACATAAAGCAAAAGAACACAGTGCTCTGCTTCTCAGGAAGCTGCCTCTGTTTTGCTGTACTTTCCATAAATGCAGCTGCTAATAAGACTTCATAACGTATGACTTAAAATTATTCATTAAGAATGCCTTCTAACTCTTTAGAGAATAAATGACAGCAGGACTAAACAAGAAAAAGGAAACATAATGATCTTTAAAAACCAATGCATCACACAAAGTGGTCAAACCTAGATATAACAAAGTCCACTATTTTCCAGACAAAGCTGGCTTGAGTTTGAAATCAACCTACAGTGTATTTGCCCAAGAATTGTCCTGTTAGGTAAAAGCAAACGAGTTTTTGTCAGAAACATTTATTAAACAAAACTGATACCAATGCACATGTAGTCAAGTTAACACTCCTATTAAAAAAAGCAATTCAGCCAAGACCAAAATTATCTTCGCTTCTGGAAGATGTTGCCACGGCCCATACCACGGCCTCTTCCTCTTGCAGCCACTGAAGAAAGAAAACATCAGGGATGACGTCAGTTTGACATACCTGCATATTTATCTCAACAGCTGACAAGTAAAACATCAACAACACTCGAGGTTTCTTGCTCAAAAGAAAGGAAATGCTCAGAAAGTGATGTGGGAGCAAGAAGCTTTCTGTGAGAAGAACCAGAACCTAATGGTCCCACAGTCTGGCTCCTCAGAACAATTGCAGTAAATATTCATACATCTCATGTTCCTTCTGACACACAAATCTGTGTCACCCAAGAGATCTGAAACCCCACACTCTTGCAAGGTTTTGCAACACTACTCAGTAAGTTACTCCCCCATATAAACGTTACTGCACACTGAAGTTAACCAGGGGCTTTGTGGCACATGATTGTTACTCAACTACCTAGTAACTAGACTGATCCCCTGAGAAAGGCACAAATGAGAGTGAATTACAGAAAAGCTAATAATTACAGCTTCCCAGTAGCTTAAGTACCATTTTTATAACTAAAGTTGTTTTCCTACAAAAGCTTAACAAGAACACCTGAATCCTTCCCTAAGTACTCCAAATAGCTGGTGGCCACAATTGCTGGAAAACAGAACTCTTAAGTTTAACAGAAAGGCTCTGTTTAACAAAACTACTCACTACCTCTAAATTATTGTAGCATCAATATTACACATTCAAGTTAACTGGGACAATTTGAGTCTTGACTCCCACCACAAGATGAAACATACAGAAAAAACACTGTATGAACCAGTAATCTTTTCACTTCTTACTGCCTAATCTCCTCACTGACAGAGATGAGTTCTCCAGTTCTACAGAAAGATAGGGGGAGGGACCATGAACAAATTGTACATACCTTGAGCTTTGAGAATAGCTGCTTTCCCTCGCCCAGCTCCAGAACCCTGATTTTTATTCTTCATGCTCTTTAGCATAGGAGCATTCTTCAACATATCTGGTAAGATGAGAAACCGTATCTTGCTGCCCCTGATGTATACCTGCTCGAGCTGTGCGACCCGTCCATCTCTGTACGTCACTGTTATGTTGGACATCTGGAAGGTAAAAATCAGTCAGTGCTCAGACAGGCCTCAGCTGTGACACAAGGCATCACAACCATTTAAACATACTCCATGCCTGCTGCCCAGGACTTTTGCTTTCTCCCCAGTTTACAAATTAGCTTTATCAGCGTCTTCATTTTTGTTTTCTCATATGCAAACAGTTTTAATAAGGCTGTTCTAGTACTAACCATTAGGAAAGCATTCTGATTTCAACGATCACTTGCCTGAAGTCAAAATTAGGCCCTCTTGAAATGACTAAAGTAATGTGCATTAAATAAACTTCAGTTTCTTAAATCAAGGTTTTTTATTCTTTATACTCGGTGGCTTTAAATGAAGAACTCCAGAAAAATATTGTTCACAGGACAGAATCTTAAAATCCCTGATCTTACTGACAGGGATGCCCAATCCTACTCTGAAACTGGAAATAAGCTCTGGCCTCTTTGGAGCACTCTGTAATGCTGAATCCACCGTGGTAAGAAGCAGCAGCACAGTTTTCTTTATCCCAGGACTAAAAGCAACAGTCTTTTAATCAAACTTTCATTCTTCCCAGGTCCAGATCAACCAACCTTCCCTCCATCCTTGTGAAGCAATAGATACCTGACAATTCATGTTGTCTTCAGCTTCGATGAGTTTGCCTCGGTAAACTTCTCCTGTATTGGTCTCACACGTCACAATGTGGCCCTCTGCCTCGTGCAGGACCTTGATTGGCACTCCAATCGACATGGCTGCAGTGCTGTAGCTCTACACCTGAGGAAAAAGGAAAACAAAACTTGTTATTACAAAGAAAGATGTAGAATAAGCCCCACCTACGCAATCCATCATCTTCCCTATTAGTGTAAAGCAACAATTTTCTCATATTTAAATACAACATAACGCTTTGACTATGCATCAATAACACTTCTTTAGAGACGTGCCCATGGAGAGACTTTAAATATCAATAGCCAGTCATTTCCAGGTCTCTTCTAGGAAATTCACTTTTAAGTACCACATAGCAAACCACGCGTATCTCCATGGGAAGAGCCCCAGGTACATCCCATAGCGGTATGGCCCCTGCGAGCCCAGCAGGCAGCACGGCCACGCTCGGGGGCCGCAGCGCCAAGCACCGGGCCCTGCCGTGAGGGAGCCGGGGCCACCCCAGCCCTCCCGCACACCACCGCTCTGACCCGGCCCCCTCAGGGGACGCGGCGCCGCTCGCCCGCGTCCCCACAGCGCCCTGGGAGCGAGAAGGCCCCACAGGGGGACACGGCTCGGAGCCCGCACTCACCGCCCAGCGCTGCCCGCGCTCTCCGCTAATGGCCTCCGCCGCCTCCCGCCCTGCTCCGCGCGCCGGAACCGGAACGCGGCTCTGGGGGCGGCGCGGCCTCGTCCCGTCTGCTCCCGCCCGGGGCCAGACCGGCAGGCCCACGGTGCCCCNGTGAACGGGCGGCAGGTGCCGCCACCGCCATGAAGAGCCCCCGGGAGGCCGGGGAGCCGCCGCCAGGTCAGTGCGGCCCGCCCAGCCCGGTGCTTGGCGCTGCAGCGGGGCCTCTGCGGGCGGGGGGGCGGCGGGGTCCGCCCGCGGAACGAGTCTGGGAGTGGTCCCGGCGGACAGCGGGGAGCGGGCGGCTCCTGCGGGCCCCGCCGGAGCCCCCGGCCGCCTCTCCGTCCTCCCGAGCCGTGGTACTGCGGGTTTCGCCCGCAGCAGCGATGTGGAGTTACCGGCTCCGTCGGTAAGGTCGTGGCGGAGGGGATCTGGCAAAGCGCAGGGGGGTTCGCAGGGTGATTTACAGGCACGGGCTGGTAGCTCGCCTTGGGACAGCCGACAGCCATCGCTAAGAGCTCTGGGTGTGTTGGGAAACAGGTGATTGGACGCTGAACGGCCAAGAAAACTTGTTATTGCTCTCTGAAGCTTTCACGTAGAAAACATGTACCCCTTGGTTAATGTGGGACTTGCTAGAGGCCCTGGCTGTTAACAAAAAGGGGACAGATTCATAACATGCCAAGAAAAAATGATAAAATACTTAAGAAGTCCTGGTTTGAGAACAAGCGCGAATTGGTTTTCTTTTTTTTTTGTTATGATACTTGAGAGCACCTTAAGATAGATGAATTAAAAAGACTGAATATATCAACCGGTATGCCACTCTTTAAAGTCACTATTAAACAGGGGCATAACTAGGAAAAATATAACAACATTATCTAAAAAGTTCTATAAATAATATTACATCAAAACTTGACAAGTCCACGTGATGTCAAATGCATTTTTATTCCCATCATAAAATGTAGATGACCTTGTTAAAAAAACTTCTCAAAGGCCCGTTCTAGATCAAAGGTTACTGAGAAAAGCCCTTTGTGATTAACTCACTTTGACCAGTGCTGAAGTAGCAATGACAGGCACAGCTCTTCAAGTCCTGCCAGTGGTGAGGGTGTTCCTGAAACTGAAACCACCACATTGCCAACTCCATAAAAATAAATACTGAGGCAGAGGATGGAGCTTGTGTTTTGGGACTTTTTGGTAGATATTATTAATTTTCCCTCTCTATTGAGGTTTTGATGGAATTAATACAAAAGGACAACTGGTGCCACTTTTGAGTTTTAACTTGTGAGTTTTGTTAAAATTCTGTAAATTACCACCCCTGAGAAAAAAGACATCTATAGAAAAGGCTTAAATCTGTGGGGCTTCTAAGAGATTCCAGCCCAGAAGTGTTTTGCCCCAGTTTGGTTTAACTCCTCTTGTGGCACAGAAGTACATTCAGACACAAGAGAAAGGATGAATACCTGTGTCTTACCTGCTGTTATCCAGGAAGAGATACAGCTTCAGTTGAGGGTTGGTGGGTATGTGATCCCACCAAAAAAAAAAGAAACTTCCAAGGGAAATGCAGTGATCTAGGTATGGAACAATAAAGGAATATGAAATTAAACCAAATGCTTACCTGTACAGAAATACTAAATGTACGTTCCCCTAAGAAAGAAAAAATCCACCTACCAATCAGACAAAAACATGTTCCTAAGTTTCTGTGGTTGTAGTGCTGAGGACAGGCTGACTTTTAGTGGCATGGCAAAACATTCCTGTATGGATTCACATCGTTCATGTTCTACTCACACAGTGGACTGCATCCAGCTGAAAGTGCCAGTGATTCAGCAGCTGTACCACTGGGACTGTGGGCTGGCCTGCTCCAGGATGGTGCTTCAGTAAGTGGCTCTCTTACCGTGGGAAATCCCATTCCATGGGGAGGGATAATGGGAAGCAAATCCCAGGGAGAAGAGGTGTGTTGAAGTAGCCATGAGCGCAGTCTTAGGAGAGCAGCAGTTTTTGAGGTACCCTTGGACAGTGACTGCTGCTTGGGCCTGGCCCAGCTCTCCAGCAGGAGCAAGGGAAAATAAACTGAAGTGAACTTCAAAGCCTTCTGAATAATTGACTAATTAGACAGATGCAGAATACCTAATCAGCTCTATGAACTTTGCAGGCTGGCATGCATAAGCTCATAGAAAGTGTTGCCTCTTTCCTGTTGTTACACTTCAGAACTGATAGTTAGCTGTGACTCACCCGATTCCTTTCTGTGTTTTCAAGTGATGGGTAGGTGTATCTCAGTTTATGAGTGTGTGCTGTACCTGTACTACCTCTGTCCTGCTAAGCCCCCAACCGGTGGGATGAGTGTTTGTGTTCCAGGAGTAGTTTCAGCTTCAAAACTGTGTTGCCCTTTGGGGGGGTTTTTTGCTTTATTTTTGGTTTTACTTTTTTTTGAACTAGTAGCTGTCCTGCTGAACTCCTCTTTCCTTCCACAGAGGAACATGAGCTTAGGTGCAGGAGAAATACCTATTTAGATGTCCACTTAGTAGATATGAAGCAGAAGATTTTCATTTCTCTCCATCCCTTCTGCCAAGACGTTAGTCCGTGTGCTGGTAATTTCCCATCTTGACTACTGTAACCTCTATTCCCTTTACCTCTTTGCCACTCCAGTCTGCCCAAAACTCAGCTTCCAAGATTAATCTTCTCACCCTGCTGATCTGACCTTGTTTGCCCTGCATCCTCAATTCCAGTCCCTTTTTATTTCTTATCATTTACTTCCATTTGTTTTCTTCCTTTCAGAACTCCCTGTAACTGCCTCGCCCCGCCCCTTTGCAACCTGTCCCAAGCTTCTTCCTGACTTCATCTCCTCTTTTCTTCCTTTTGTGTCATCAGTGCCTAAGACAAGCGTCCTTTGAATATTTACTGAATTCCTTTACGGCTTCTCCTTTTGAATTCCATCTATTGTGTGAAGGAAGTCTTAGTCTTTAACTCTTCTTTCTGTGTTGGCTCTAATACACTTGTACATTTACACTGTAAACCCTTCAGGACAGAGTTCTATACCAGCTTGCCTCTGGTACAGCACCTGTACACTTCTAGCACTCTAAAATAGTCAAGGCATCACACATTTCCAATTTTTAAAAGTCAGCAATAAATCCAGTGAAATATTCCCTACTCCTTTCCCTTCAATTTCTGTCTCCTTTGTGGGTTGGTTTGATTTTTTTTTGGTTATTTCTTAGCCAAGCCCATTGTTTCAGTTTTTATGTGCTGTGATGTAGAGGCTTGGGCTACAGCACACATTTTACTTCTCCTAAGATCTGTGCTTCCCTTCCCCTGCCTTTCTTAATACCATAGGTACCTGAATCATTTGGACAATGATGAATTTCAGAAAGCCATCCAAGAACTCCAGTTAACAAAGAGTATCTGGACTATTGACCTGGCCTACCTAATGCGGCACTTCGGAGTTAAGCATAAATTTTGCACCCAGACACTCGGAGTGGACAAGGGCTACAAAAATCAGGTTAGTAGTCTCATCTATAGGGGGAGAGCAGGCAGCTTTAAAAGCCTCAAGTGTCATGCTATAAAAGCTCTGCTGTGTTACAGTCAGTCGACCACGGTTAATTTGACCTACTGCCAAAACTGGCACAAATCTGTTCCAAAGGCAATATGATCCCATGTATCAATTCCATCTTTTGAATTTTTAAAAAGTTTGCATGTAGTGTTCATGAAAGGTTCCAGCCTATTTGACAGCCTTGGAGACTGAAGCCCTGTATTTATCTACAGAACAGGTACAGCCTGAGCAGCAGCAGTGTTTAGCTTCCACACTTTCCCCACCACCGTGCCTCAGCCTTTGACCTGGAAGATGCACCTCTAGAGGTGAGAGGGGAACTCAGCCTCCCATCCACTGAGAGCTTGGCCTCTTCAGGACTGCCAACAAAGGGCCAAGGAGGGCCTGTAGCAGCAGTGGCTTTAGTGCAAGCTCCTGCCCAGTTTCCCTTGGGAAACCAGACAGGCTTCTCTCATGTATGCAGCTGAACAGCCACGGGATAGAAACTGCAACAGTAACTGACCAGGAGCGAATTTAATTTGTAATTCAGAGCAGAAATCCTTGTCCTGCTTCCAGTGAACTACAGGAGAGATCTTTTATCCCATAGCCAGATCTCCAACTTATGCAGGCCCTTGCTAGCAAACTCTAAGTGGTGGATTACCCAAGGTAAACACCATTCCAGTTCAGAACTTCTGTTATTTCCACAGTCATTTTACAGGAAGCACTTTGACACAGAAGAGAATCGAGTGAATCAGCTCTTTGCACAAGCCAAAGACTGCAAGGTGCTGGTGGAGAAATGGTAAGCTTACAGTTTTCTTTCTCTTTGGAGATTCTGTGGGCCCCTGCTTTTCATGAAGGCACCAAGCTAAACTGCTGAAAGAGACTGAAATCAAGCCCTAAGCCTTTTTTTTTGCCAATTAGTGTCTTTCTACTGTATCTGTCTCAAAACCCCTCATGCACATCAAGAGCTAATAATGAAGTTTGAAGAAAAATTAGTCATGATACAAAACAAGTGATATGAAAATGCTGACAGGAGCTGACTATTTATGTTTTGAATTTGGTTATCCATTACACTTAGGCAGTAGGGAGTGCCTACAGCACTCTAATTGGCCATTGTTGGAATTAAGGAGAATGCTGTACAGAACTCACTGTTCCCAGAGCTATGCAAACATTATGGATCTCTGTTCCTACACAAACATGCAAAGTACAAGTTAGCATAGGAGCTTTTGCCAAGGGGACCATGAAAGAAGGAACTCCATGAAAGAACTGCAAACCCAGAAGAAATGGAAAAACTGCAGAATTGTTTCACAACCAGCAGTGGAATTCTATTGGGAAATAACTGAGCATCCAACTTGAGCTGCGTCCTTTTTTATAGGGAAGCTGGATTTGGATCCCTGTTGAAGTGGGGTAAGTGATTTGGGGTAAGCAAAGAAGACAGGATATGGGGCAGCCATAACAGCATTTGAATGCTGGAGTATAACTTACATTTAGCAGAATCAAGTGTCCTTTCTAACACGCGTGGAGTCACCATCACTCTAACTACAGCTGTGACAGTACAGAATAGACACTCAGTCCCTCTTACTTTTGCAGTCTTAAGATTGTGGCCTCGATCAAGGCAGGGACAGAGGGCATATCTACCTGTGCAGTACTGAGGCTGGGGCATCAGAGTGGGGAAGTGACACTAGAAAAGATGAAATAAAAAGCACGAGTTCAGTCAGGTGGTGCACACAGCACAGACATCTGGAACAGATCCAAGTGATGAATTTCTCATGTATACAGAACACACCATCTGCCTCAGTGCAGGACAGCATTTAACAGATGAGGTTATAGGTTATGTTTGGTGGATACTTACTCACTGTAGAAGGTACTGTAGAAATAAAGCCTCAAGAGTATCAGGTGACTGAAAACTGCGACTGGGAGAATCACAGTTCTGTGTGACACAGGCAAATTTGGGCACATCTTAATTTGGTTAGTGGTTACACTAATATTTAACCACTCAGTCGATAAAGATTTGGTGTTTCAGAGATAAGCTTTTCTAACAGCAAGAGAGAATACTTCACTTAAAATTTTCCCACAACAGAAGTCAGAGTTGCCAGCTCCTTTAATTCTCTTCTCTGGGGCATCTGATATAAATGTCATTTCAGATTGTGTTACTGCAGAATCCAGAGCCGTTGGGCTGTACTTCAGTAGCAGCAATGAATGCTGCAGTTTCTGTCAGGCTTTGTCCATAGCAAAGCCTGCAGGGTTTAACAGCAAAGAGCTGCACCTGTGATATAGAACTAACTGTGCCAGCTGCACTGTCCACCATCACGCACTTCCTTTACACCAGCCTCTTTCAATAAGTGAGTCTATTTTTTTCCTTGCAGCACAGTAACCGTTCAGGACATCCAAAACCACCTCTCCCAGGGTCATGTAGCCATCGTCCTTGTGAACGCAGTCCTGCTACTGTGTGATCTTTGCTCAAGTCCTGTCAAATATTGCTGCTTCCTTCCCATCGGACAGAAGTGCTTCTGCAGGAGCCCTGACTACCAGGGCCATTTCATTGTGTTATGTGGCTACAACAAAGCCTCAGGGAGTATTTACTACAACAACCCTGCCTATGCTGACCGTGAGTAGCCTGTCTCTTTTGGATGGATTCTCAGCCAGTGCATTACTAACGAGTAACACAGAGCCACAGCTGGACTTCCCCTCACAGTGCACAGGCATTTCAAGCATCATTACCCAATTTGTCAGAAGGGGTTTTGCCACATTAATTACATCAGTGCCGCATTTTGTGGTGTGATTTAGTTGAAGCGTTCGGATGGGCATTCTAGCAAATGGCTTGTTTGGCTTTCAGATGGGTTAGTGAGAGATGCTGAACTGTCTGGGAGCAGAATATAACAGAAGGGCCAATTGAGTACTTACTTGCAGCATTAGTTTCAGTGAGCTCTTTAAGGTGAAAAAATCTACCCGAGTAAAGCTGTAACCTAAGCTGCTGGGTCTAGTCTCTATACTAGTTTTGTTTGTGGAGGCTGTTACATCCAGTGTAAGAACCTTTCACCAGCAAATCCTTCTAAATTTTTCGTAACATTTTGTTCCTCCTCACCCAGGAACATGCTGCACCAGCATCAGTAATTTCGAGGAAGCCAGGACAAGTTACGGCACTGATGAAGATATTCTGTTCATCTACACAGACAGCTGACATCCACAGAGGACACTCCTGCTCCTTCCTGCACAGCCTGCACGGCAGCTGGCTGCTGGTCTCAGGACTCCCCTGCACACACCTCGCTCCTGAACTGCAGTGGGACCTTCAACAAGGGAGGCTTTATAGATGTTGACAGGACTATACTGCAATGCTGTCTTTATCTTTTTTTTTTTTTCTGATGATGTATCTGATTTTGCAACGTTTGTCTCTGGTTTGTTTATTTCTGGTTTTGGTTTTTTTTCCCTAATTTTCAACATTGCACATTTGACAGCAGCTCTAAAATACAGGCACAGAGCCTGTTCACTTTCAGCTTATTTTAAAATTAAACCCATAAGAAAAAAGAACCGAATTTATGAACTTTAACACTTGGTAATACTTGCATAGGTTTAGGTAAACAAAGGAAAAAAATAGAAAATACCTGCTTCTCTCTCTGTCAAAGCATCAAGGGCTGCTCTTCATCCAAAATCTATGAATTTGAAGTTCAGCAGAGTATTATGAGAGGAAAAAAATATTAACTTAAACCACTTTTAAATAACAAAAAAATACCTCGCCGGCTCATGAGTATTGTCTGCAATGTAGGAAACTTCCCATGTACCAAATTCACAGAGATTTAGCATTTATGCAACTGCAATACTGGAATTGCTCCCTTGCACTACAAATTCAAATCTCTTTTGGCTAAATCCTCTTGGATGACTGCTCAGAGCTCCATATTGCTCCAAAAGTTTAAGTGGAAAGATTTTATTTGCACTTGGAAGTCTTTATTGCTCTTTGTAAAAAGCTCTGAATGTTATGCCACCCACATATGCCAGTTTCTGCAGAATCCGTTCTAAATATGAACTTTAAACTTATTAAGCAAATGCAGAAAATTATCATCCACACTAATGGTATATATTTTGTGTGTAAAGTGTAAATATCTGACAGCATCTACTGCATCGTAGCTAAAATGCTGAATCATAATTTGAGCCAAATTTTGCTGCTGGTATTAGTTCAGTGACTTAAGAAGAGCTAAAATCAATTAAGAAAAGAGGAAATACAAACATCTCTGCTACAAGTAAGAAGGCAGGAACTTAGATTTTTCTAGCTTATACTACAGCTGTATTTGGATTAAGATGTTGCTGTATTGAGACATTAAGTGAAATTTGTAGCAGCCCATTCATAGCCCTTTCCTCTGCTATGTGAGGAGCACTCTGAAGTGTAAGAAAAAGCCACTTATTTCAGCTTCATCCATCATAATTTCCTTTATGTCTCAATCTTCAGCCCTGCCTATATGAAAGTGAGTAGGAAAATCAGCACTGACTAGGAAAAAAACTAGGAAAACTAGGAAAATCTGCACTTAAGACAGAGATCCCACACCTCTGGCATGGTTCTAGGAAAAGAACTGTTCAAGTTCTGGAACTGTGTGGATTAACAGTTAAAAAGATATTGTTATTTATATGGTGGATATAATTGTTGCGGTGTGTAGGTTCCTGCGGTGGTATAGCATGCCACAGCCTTCTCGGAGAGCGAAGTGAGGCTTGCTCGGGGAGAGCGGCTGTTCTGCTTCCTGTGCCCCTTCCAGGCTGCCCCTCACATGCTCCGGCTGGCCGTAGGCCCTGCAACACGGTGATGGTAAAGGAGGCGAGAATGCTCTCCGCATGGTGGCTCCCAGAAGCCTAGATCCAGCACATGTGCTCGCTCCCAAAGGCAGAGAGCCAGCACGTGGCATGGTTCCCCCAGACAGAGGCTGGAGCCCCAAGGCAGAGTAGAATGGAGAGAGAGAGAATCACGTGGCATGCAGGGTCCTTTACCCCGGCGAAGAGGGCAGGGAGAGCCCACAGACCAATGGGCACAGGGCACAGGGGTGGTACATGGGCAGAGTTGGGGTAACAGAATCAATGGGAGAAACCCGAGGGAGTGGTTAGGGCTAGGGGCGGGGAAGGGGGGACCCACGTGGAAAGGTAAGCACAGGAGAGGGGAAAAATACAACACTACATATAATAAATAGGAATCTACTTTCAGCATAGAAAGTTTTTTTACCAAGATAAACATTTTCTTTTAACAGTTATTGACTAACTAAAAAGTATCTATACAGTGTTCACTGAGTACTTAGTAGAATCAAGAGTGCTCCTTTGTAAAAAAGCAAAAAACAGTAATAGACATCTAAAATGCAGTAACCCTTGAAAAATTCCAAACAAAAGTACGTGACAGGAAATTTTGTGTGTCAAATTTTGCTTATCGTTGGTGAAGTTTAAATACATTCTGGCACTGAGAGCTGCAAAATGAGTAACAGGTAGGATGTGATTTGTGTAGAACTGGTACATCAGTGCCAGCAGCAGAATCCCTCCAGAAGAAAGGTACAAAACCTATTGTAAATAATGCCTTTTGACTCCTCCAAAGTAAATAACCAGAAGACTCCTGATCTGGGAATTTTTATGTCCAGGGCCAAAATTGTGATGTTTGATTTAGAGAGATTGTATTAGCTCTGTTAATAATTAACAGGTATGTAAGCTGCAGGCTGTTAAGAGTACTTCTTTAACCCATGCATTTTCAGGTAGGTAGTTCATTCAATACCATTAAACTGCTACAGGATTTATCTTAGAGCAGGCTTGATTAGTTAAATGAAAACAATTCTCACAAAAGGCTTGTAATTGACATTTAGCAGCTTACTGTTTTTGTTACCAAAAGTGAATCCTGAGCTTATAGAAAACATGAACTTAAGGGCAAGCTAAGTGTTCTGAAGTGCACAGACAGGTGTAACAATATTGACTGGTGTTTGGTACCCGGGGTTTAAAAGCTTCAACAAAAGTGAAAGATAAACAAAGCTGTCTAAGCTAGTGCAGACAAAAGGAGAGGTCCACTACTACAACAGCTGCCAAATGGAAGACGGCTATGAGAGATGAAAACACAATAAAGAAGCAAAAGCCAAGTGAAAAGACTGAGTATATGACACAAATTCAGCTGAAAAAGCAGCTCACTGCACAAGCATTCAGAACATCTGCATTTTCTGAAACTTTGTTTCCCATTACAAGACTGTCTATCAAAACACTCATTCTGAAAATGTTCTCTGGCTTTGTTTCTGTCAGGATGTCAATAGCAAAGGAAGGGGATTTTACATGCAGGGATTTTATATATAAATATATTTTTATTTGTAATTAAGCCATTCTCAATAAAGGTTAAACTCACAGATAACCCTGTAACATAATGTAGCAAGTTGTATTTATTAACAAGCTTATTAGGAAAAATGTTTTTGAAAATCTGAAATTGTAAATTGGATAAACAAAAACAAGAGTTCAAATATTTATTACAGCTATAAATTTATAGTTGCTGGGCTGTAAATTGTATTCAGTCTGCATTGCCTGAACACCTATTGCCATCACCCAAATCATATGAAGCAAAATTTCAGAATACAGTACTACCTAAGAATAGCAAATGCATCATTATTACCTTTATTCCACAGCTGGTTTGTGTACTCTGCAACCACCACGTATTGTACTGGAGTGCAGCCCCAGGGAAGAAGTTTTCCTTACCCATCATGAGCTTTCTGTTCACAGTGAAAAGCATGCAACTGCCCCAGCCTCGCCTATGCATTGGCCAGGGTCTCTATTTCTGCTTCTCATCAGGGCACTGAGCTTCAGAAGATACCAAAGCATCTCTCTGAGCACGACTTTTGCAGTTTGAAGGGGCCTATCAAAGACATTGATCCAGCTGTGGTTGTGTAAAAGGCAACAGAACCAAAGTGGTCTTGTGTTACAGCACCCACAGATCTTCAAACAAGGGGGATGTCTGGGACATTACTCAGCTATAACAGAACTGCATCAAGTAGTTCATAAGCAGAAAAAGCAAACAAAACCCAGATGAAAACAATTTCTGCCTCCTTTCTCCCTAAATTATGCATTTGGGCAGAAGGTAAAAACTGGAAAGCAGAAATAAATAGAGGTACAATGCAAAGCTTATGTAAAAATTTTCATGTCCTCTGAACTCATCCTCTCTATCAACTATATCACAGTACACTGTATGTGTTTCTACACTAGAAAGACACTGGATGTATTTCTAGCAAGGAACAAAACTTTGGCCTCATTAGCGTAAATAACAAACACTCAAGAAGCCATTTTCAATTATTTTACATAACACAGTTTTGAATCCTATTAATTAAAGTTGGTTACATGAAATTAAACTGACAACATTAAAACAGCAACTTGTGATTCACAGTAAAGCTATCATCCCACAGTAACTTTGAATTTGTCTTGTAACATCTGAGCGTAATGAGATGTTCTCTCTTACTCTTTGATGATATTGGGTATAAAGTAAGGCTGGATTGCCTCAGCGAGCTTTTCTGCATACATTTCATATCTACCAGTCATCTGTAAAAGACAAATCAAAGCTTCAGTTCTTTCAGTGAGCTACAAAAGTACTTCAGTAGAAAATACTTACATCCACTGGTTGGTTTTTTCTATGACAATATACGATTTAATTGTCCCAAACATCAAAACCATAATTCACTCAAAATTCAAGATCTCCAGCACCTTAGCACAAACTATTTTTTAGAAAAGAACTCATATTATGTTGCCCAGGACTGTATTTCTATCCAAAAAAGTCAAACTTCTAAATTAACACCTTCCTGTCTTGCAGCTCTCCTTCAGTGACAGTCATGTCTGCTGACTTACTACTTATAGCTATTCTGGTTATTCTGGATAGCTGAAAGTTGAATGTGAAAGGTGGACTTGCTTTCTTATGCATCAACAATTTTTTAACTTATGTCAGTGAAGGCAAAGGAGTGTCTCTGTAATTAGGGCTTCGTGTCATGTCCGTGACAACCAAGGAACCCTGCTGCCAGCAGTAAGTTTGCATATATGCCACTGACAGTGTTTGGGTTACTCTTACTTCACCCTTTACAAAATATCAGCGGTTTGGGCAACAGAGCAAGTGCTGGAAGTGCTGCAATACAGCACCTGATGTAGTGCTGTCATCCTCCTCTGAAGTGCACAGCCCACAACATTGGCTCTGGGAGGGGCAACCTACATCTTTATTTAATTTGTTTAACCCCTTTGCTGCTCTAAGTTTAGCAAAGACATTCTACTGAATGTGCCTTTCAGGCATCACTGGGTGCAAACTGCAGATACCAGAGCAGGTTAAATAGGTTCCTACTTCCTATTAAGGGTTTTCTGCAGTGGGTAACCAGAGACCACTCTTCCACATTCCCCTGAGTAAGAACTACCTCTGTCTTGGCCACAACTGAGGGGAAAAGGAAACAGCTCTCCCCTGTCACATAAACAAAACCACAGCTGTGCCTTGTGTGCCAAAACCCAACAACAGCACTCCACACCACCAACAAAAAATTAAGGTGCTGAAAGCACAAGACTTGAAGACAACAAAAAATACACAATTCTACACAAAACAGCCAAAGGGCAGCATTTTGCTTTTACTGTTTGTTTTTCCTAATCAATACAATTGCTTTTGTTCAGATACCCCTACTAAGCTGTTGCAAGCAATGCTCCATGTGCTTCCTGACACACCAAGTCTCTTACCCTGCAGTAAGGGCCTCAGACTTCGGTGGCAAACTAAATGCCTGCCTGACTTCAAAAAATAGGACTCTCTCAGTACAACTTAATTCCATTATGGCAACAGCCACATGCCTAACACAGGCATCTGTAAAATAACAAATGCAATTCTGTTCCAGAAGATGACCTGAAATTACTTCTTGGTTTTCGCCCCTATATAGGGATTAGCAATATTAGCAAAGAAATTAGGCTCTAGATAAGAAATTACTATCTTTTAATTAGAAATCTTATTCAGCATTTCAAATCCACAGAGATTTTTCATTTTTACGTCAAACTGAAATCAAAACGTTGAATATTGCACCACATTGTAATGCACAACAGGCAAATAAACCAGCTCTATAAAATAAATGTCTGCTTGGAGTAGCATGATGTTCAAGAACTGACACTCCTTGCAAATGATTACTTATTTTAAATACTATGGGATCACTGAAGAACCTGCATATATTGTACAGCTGCTAACCAGGAGTTCTGGTCTACTTTGTTAAGATTCAAATTATGCTGATCTTAAGAGTGGATAGGAAAAAGTTCTAGTGTCTAGCAGTACTGAGGACTAGAACAAAAAGTCTGTCACCACAGAAGCAAGCAAGATGTTTCCTTCATCAACAAAGCCTATTTTCAAAGTTGCCACTTCTTTTGTTCCAACAGGATCTTTGCGTGGCCTGCTGTAAACTTGATTAGATTTAAAAAGGAACTAGAGTGTCATTTGTTTAAAAAAATATATCTTGTCACTCCACTAAATCAGCATATAATACAGCACCCCACATAGTTTGTACCGGCACAAGCGAAGAGTTAGCAAGCTGCTGTGCTGAGGCAGCCATTTCTTCAACCAGCACTACTGCTGGACAAATTAAATCCAATTATGCCCTCTGGAAAGATGAACCAAATTAGCTTTACCTCAGAATACAAAAAAAATAGTAATAAATAAGGTTTGTTAAAGCCATGTGGAGTGGCTTGCAGCCATCTTAATCTGGTTTAGATAAATTCAAAAGTGTGTTAAGATGCTTCAGAAATGAATATACACAGTACACAGTTTTTTCTCTGTAGTTTCAACACATCCACAAATTCAGGAAGTTAACATTGCAAAGAGTTTGCCTTCAGAAAGTTCTCTGAAGCTTGTGGGTTTGGGTTTTCACTAAATTTCACCAAAACTGACAATTAAGGCCTTTATGAACATGTAATAGTACCATGTTAGATGAGATCCAATGCCTGGCCCAGCTTGACAACAGATGCCTATGTTCATTGCATAAGGAAAGCACAAACTCTTCCCCAGCAATCTTCAGAGCTCCTGGTAGTCCACATTAAGGTCCCGAGGCTAAGGTTTTCATTTGAAAGCTACTGGCCTAGTTTCCCTGAATTTAGCTACTCCTTTCCCAAATCTATTTATGCTTTTGGCCTCCATAACATCCTGCTAAATTAGTTCAACAATTTAAGCTCTGAACTGTTAAAAAGAAAAAAGAAAGGCTGCCTTGTAACTATTGTAACATCACAGAATCATTATCAAAGCTTGTTTGTTCTAATATCATATTTTCTTTATAACCAGGCTTACCTTAAAATTCCACTTGTCACCGACTTGCCTGCAGAGGTTTAGATCCATCTCTACCACCAGCAGCCCATCCTGAGTGCGAGAGAGTCCCGGGGTCCTGCTGCCGTCTGGCGCAGCTACGTAACTTGAGCCATAGAAATGGCCCAACTCATGGTGTGCTTAAAGAGATTTCCAAAAAGCATGTATTGCCATCTGCAAAAAGGTATCTAATTTAACATGCAGTGTCCCACTAAACCTAATTTCTTGGAGACTCACTGTCCTTCAGGCAAGATAATCATCCTGAAGAGTCACAGCATGATCCTAAAATAACTGCAGTTTTGGCCAGTAATTACTTTCATGCACAGCACATCATCAAATTATCAGGAAAATCTCACTGCATTGCCTTTCAAATAATGCATCATTATGCTTTCCCATTATTAAGTCTCTGGACTAAAGGCTTTGCTTTCATTGTTTTTTACTTAGCATTTGAATGAATTCTAATTGTCAAATCATACATTTTCAAAACAGCTGACATTCAATTTTTAATGAAAGGTCAGAGGTGAAAACACTGGGATTTGAGGCACAGAAAAGATGTTATTTCATACTGCACAACTCTTGAGTTGTGCCAAAAATCAATCACATCTGTTGTACTACTAAGCAATGGATACCACTGACCTTTTTCATGCAGCTGCTAAAACTGGCTAAAAAAAGGCTCAGGCCCACTCTGGATGGAGCCAAAGGCAGCCATGGTTTTCACAGCACAAATCATAGTGTTTCAACATATAAATACAAGAAAATCTCATACTCCTCACTAATTGCTCTCTTTAACTTCCAGCAAATCTGGGAACTGGTACTGAATGTGATTTCTGAACATACCTTTTCCACCATCTCCAGAAGTAAAGGCGTTTTTGTAGTATTCCTGTGAAATAAGAGGAATCCATAGGTGGCAGTATAATTCCATTTCATCCAAGAAATTCTTGCTAGTCTATCATATTTTGGAAGTTTATATAAATCTACAAAGATTTTTTTTCTGGCACATGATCAGCACTGTCTAAAGGGAGTCATCAGAGAGGGCTAGTTCCTGTGATGGACAGGATAGAACACAAGGTCTTTTTGTATCACTGCCTGTTGTTCATACCCTTTGGGGAACATGCCTCGTATCCATTTCACAAGTTTAAAGAGGCAAAAGAGGTGATATTTAACCAAACATATCTTTCTGGATCACAAAAAAAGGCAAACATATTCACTTATCATCAAGAACAAGTCTGGATTTTTGCAGGGAATCTAATCTAAAAAAATACACACATAGGGTATTTGGACTAATCTGAAGGTAAGAATGACCTATTGCATGTAATTAATTTTCATTATAAAATTTTACAGTCCAGATAGTATCTGTACAACAGCCACCAGCTGTGTACCACTGACTTGAGGATATATTAAATTTTCAGTCATTTTGGCTAAAATACTGATTTCACCAGAGAAACTGGGAGCGTTAGCAAAGGGGCGGGTGCCTATTACAAAGATTCAATTCAAGAACAGGAAGCAGCTGCAACCAAAAAGTAGGCTGCCAGCAACAAAGGCAGTTCTCAATCTCTTCATGACTGTTCATCTTCAAATCACATCATAAACCCTAGTACAGCACTTACACAGCAGAGGAATCTCTGCTGTGATTCTAGTGCTATCAGTCTCTTGCCTTGAATCAACTCATGTTCCAACACCTGAATTATGGAATGTGATGAAAGAATGAAGATACGAACCGTACCGTTCCTACTCTGTTGATGGGACACGTGAAGCAGTGATTGGCTATGGCAGCATTTCTGGCTTCAATTGGCCACAGCGCCTCGCTGCAACACACAAAGAGGCAGCAGGTATTCACTACTTGTACACTTCAGTGCTAAATCTAGCTTCTCACTGTCTCACACTGCACAATTTCTGTCAAAGAAGCCAAAGTTAGCTTTCAGGAAATCAAGTCAGTAGGGTGCAATTAATGTTAATCTGCAGAAGATGAATCTTAAGGGACAGTTTACACTGGTCCAGACTGGTTCAAGAGACCTGATAATCATAAAGTTACGAACAGTAAAAAAAAAATGTTTCTGAGAAAAAGGTATCTCAGCTTGGTTCTGAAAACTGCAATTTGATCCCACACTCCTAGGTGGATAGTGCAAGCTGGTAAGATAAGCCTGAACATGACTATTACCTATTATACAGCAAAAATATTACATAAAAAACCTAAATAAACTCTCAGCTTTCAGAACACCAGCTGGATGCTGCTTAATGCTGTCTTAAATTAAGACAGGAGACCTGCTGATGTACAATAAAGTTCTGAAAGAGAATCAGTTACCGGGAGCAGACCGGGAGCCCAAAATTCCAGGTGGAGGAGAATGCAGGCTCCTCTGTGAAGATAAAACAAGGAGACTACGCTTCCAAAACCTCAGCAAGGTGCCCTTTAGGCCCCAGTGAGGGGCTCAGAGGTTCAGTTAACCCAGAAAGGGAGCAATGGCATAGATCAGTTTGTATTTTACCTGAGTGTCCCAATAGTGGCTGAAGGATTAAAGATGATCTCTGCTCCATTAATGCTATACATGAGCCAGTTCAGAGGGTGGTGGCGCCCATAGCAGATATTCACAGCAATTGTCCCAAACTGTGTCTGAAACACTGGGTGCCCTGTATTTCCTTCCATATAGTAAGTAGACTACAAACAAACAAAACAAAACAAATCAAAACGAAACACAAAAAACCTCAAAACCAAAAAAAGAAAAAACCCCAAAAAACCACCAAACAAAAAAAACCCACAAAGGCAGACTTCGCAGAAGAGTGCAAAAAAGTACCTCCAACTAAAAAAGCTTTTTAATCTGTAGATGGAAGGCTGAGGATAATAGGATGAGTAAGATTCACAAAAGCACTTAGGCAGTAGAAAAGATGAATTCAGAAATGCCGAAGCAGCAGCAGGAGCGTGTATTCAGTGAAATTACACTCTTATACCTGCTCTCAAGCAAAGTAACTTTTTTCATGCAAAGACAGTGATAAAGACCCACAGACAAGAACAAGACAGAACATGCCATGCAACATTCCTTATACAATGGTGTGGATACCAAAGGAGTACAGAAATTGCAGTGGCCAGGCTGATTCCTGACAGTATCCTTTGGTGCCAATCTGAGACAGAAGAGCAAGGGACACAGTCTATCATCCTGACCCAATGGGACACGTCTCTTATCAGACAAGCAAGGTGTGTTGTAAAGCAAACCCCTCTTTACTGAAATGATCTGTTCCTTGTAACCACCACTGCCATTGGTCCTGAAGGAAGTAGAAACACCTGAGGCCTAAAGCAAGCAGTTGCAGCTGGGGAACAAACCTGGGCCTCATGTAAATGTGGGCAAATGGCACAACAGATACAGGAGGGTCACCTTCTGAAACCAAGGACTAGAGGTTCAGTCTTTCCACTAAAAGTAACATCTTATGTTTCTTATTTATTATCAGGTCTCATGAAATTGCACAGTCCCTTAGGCACTGATTTGATCTCCTTTCATGTCTGCAGACGACATGGTGGGTGCTCACACAGTCATTTTTCGAAACAATTCTGCTGAATGAATATATTTCCATTTTTTCTCCTATTCTCAGTTTCTTTTCTTACAATAGGAGAAGAAAAACAAGAACGCTGTTGCTTCAGGGAATTCATCAGTTCCTATTTCTTTATGTCGCCTCTGGTGAGAAAATCATCTCCACAGCAATAAACTGTGATGTCTTAAGTAGGATTGATTTTTATCTATACGGCCTCCCCCACATGGCTGAATAGGCCACAGACCAATTTCTTCACCCCTTCCATTTAGTTCTTATTGATTCAACTGGCACAATTTTAACAAGGCTCCTTTCCCATCTGCCCTACAGAGACAACCCACAAGATGTAATTTCAAATTCAGTATTTCTTTGAGGTTTAACTTTGTTGATAAAGAAAACAACGTTAAAGTAACACAGGTGAATATAATCCTTTTCTGTAGCCTGGGTGGTTTCTGAAATTGCTTTATCAGACTTGTTCAGCTCAGAAGAGTGGACTTAACGCTTTGCTAACAAAGCCAGCTGAAGACAGTGCTGTCTCGGGTAAACACTACTTGATTCTGTAACAAGGTAGATATAAGAAGAAATGCCAGCTCATTACAGTATATCTGGAAGCTATAAACAGATTGTTTTGTAGTAATTCTGGCATTTAGGATTCTAAGAACTAACTTCTTTTAGCAAAACTCTTAATGAAACTCTATTTATACGTCACATGAGAAAGTAAAAATATTTTCTTTTTTTAGGTGTCTCTCATCACAGTTTCATAGCTGGAAACAATGAGTTTCTCGGAATCTGTTGATTCTCCACTAAACACTGTCTGGAAAACTGAAAAACATCATATTTTAGCACAAGCAACAGGAATTTAATTTTTGTTGGATTACATAAGGAACAAATAAAAAAATGTGGAAAGTAACCAATGGATTTGTTAGTTAATACTTTGCTAACTAAAGGACAGACCTGATAAAATAATATTAAATATCAAAATAATTGTTAAAAATACAAGGTAACACTGGTGACTGACAGACTGTGCCAGAAATTCATTGTCTAGAACTCTACTAACAGCCGCCTCTGGAGAAACTCAAACCAGCCTGATCAGGTCTGGGAGCAAAGTCAAAACTTCCAGAGGTCTTTGAACACAAAGTTTTGAGACCCCAAAGAACTTTTTATATTAATAAAAAAGCAGTTTAGGTTCTGAAGCCTCAGTTTGGTGACTGGAGCAGTCAAGACGGGAACAAAAGCAATTGTAGGTATATAGCAGGCTCTGGTGCTTAGAAGAAATGCCTCTGTTAATTACCCACTTTAGCTGACAAGGAGAGATTTAGTTAGGTAAGACAATGTATTTTTAGACTTCAGTTAATTTTTAATCCCGATCTTTCTGCTTGTGATAATTCTATGGATGGATAAACACATTTCAGATCTACCAGTTTTCCTCTGATGTCGCCTCTACTGCCAGATCAGTTTCTGAAGCTGATTCTGGAGGACAGCCCAAGATCTGCTGGGGGCTTCAGTTGCATTAATGTGATTAGTAAACAGAAGATGCCATAAACCAGCTATTCAGTCAGAGGCATAATGAGTAGGGGATTCTGCTCGAATAAACACAGGCAAAAGAACTGTCATTTCCAAGACAACCTCACAGAGAAACAGAGAAAGACTGTAAGTTAAGTTCATGCTTGAACCATGAAACAATTCCCCTGCAAATTAAAGTAAGTTCAACACGCACACATGACAAAACTACCCAAGCCAATCACGCACAACAAACATAACACAGCTGTAACTTAAAAGAATTCTTTTAAAAGATACTTGATACTTTCGAAGTTTTCACTAGGCCAAGGAAGAGTACCTAACAAGATTCAATGTTATTTTTCCTTTAAGACTCATCCCTCTCACAAAAACTATGCCTTCTTGATAAATTAACTTACTATCATTTCATCTGAGAAAAACTGATTTGACAGTAAGTGAACCACATTTTCCAGAAACACGTCGCATTTCCTGCCACTGTGACTCTGACACAACCCATGCTGGCACAAACCAGAGCTGCAAGGTAAGACTAACTTGATTATCACAATATTGCATCTTACCTCATTGAAATCTCCAACCCTTGGAATGTGATTTTTCCTACTTTTGCCAAGGAGAGCTCCAGAATTAGAAATGACCACTGCAGTATTCCACAGAATTCCACCATGCAGTTCATCTCGCTCCAGGATTGGAGATACCACAACCATATTGTATTTCTTTGCAAGCTGTACAAATGAACACAATTCCTCTATTATACACCAACCTGCAGTACCCCAGAATGACAGACACCACAGCTAGCTGAAAACAGTTAATTAAAAGTAAAACAGCATTACATGTTAACTACAAATGTTAAATAACACAGCTACAAGTGAGAAATATAGCAAATTCTGCCTGCCAGTTTACTGGTACATTGCCTTTTCCTCCAAATTACTTCCCTTTCTTTTATTTCTCCAGACTTCCAGTGTCATTAATTCCATATTGAGAAGCAACATGTACTTGCCCTAGATCAGACTAAAGATATTATGCTGGATACAAAAATCTTTAATAGCTCAGTCATAGCTGGGCAAATTTTACACCAAAACAAGTCTGATTTTCTTATTTAAAAAAAAAGTTATCAGAAAATAAAAGTAAACTCGGTCACTGAACTTCTAATCAACAGTCTCTGGAGAAACAAGAGCCTGACAATAACAAATCTCCTTGGGTCCAAAAAAAGTCCCCTACATTTGTGTCATTCCAGAGGGAAATGCAAACAGTTGTACGACAGTGTTCCCTGTTCAGAAAAGGCTATCATTCTCCTCATACCTTCATACAAGGATTGTTTAATGCTCAACTGTTCTACGCAAGAAACACCTTTTAAAAAGAAAATAAAATTATCTGTACAAAGAAAAATTCCTCCCTTGTAAAATTCAGGAACAGTTAAATGGGCAGTTTCATAGGATTTTCATGGTAAAAGGTAGTCTTTAAATGCAGAGTAGTTTAAACATAAATACTGAGCAGAATTGTTCTTCTCCACTTCTATTTCAATCCAGTATCATAATATTTGTCAAGCGAGTTGAAAATTTATTTTTTATTACTTCAGTTTTCTCAGTGATACCAGAATGGTACAGAAAGAAGAAATCCATCATTATCAGTGGCAGTTATGCGCTGGGGCTGGATATGGGTTGGTTTTTTCTTTGCTTGCTTGGTTGGTTTTTTACCTCTTGACAGAATTTTGTTGTCGGTCCATCCTCTGCTGACTCAGCAAATTCAGTCCAAGGAAGTTTCTCTCTTGTACAAAAGGCAAAGGGCATGGCTGGAAAACACCAAAGCAAGGCAAAATGTACAAGAATGTTCATGCCACTCAAGAAGTACATGCTATTTGCATGAATACCGATAAAAAATTTAAACAATTAAGAATGATTCAACTGTTTTTCTTGTTCAAAGGCAAAAGCTATTTAAAAATATTTTTAGCAAGGGCAAGGAGTTTTGAGCTCACATAGAGCAAACCAGAATGGATGCACTTAGTGAAGTCTCAGCAGGGGTAAAAAGACAAAATACACCCCAGTCACTAGTGTTCACTATGAATAACCTGTTTTCACAAACATTTCATGGGTCTTCATTTTGGGTTTTGCTTCTATTAAGCCTCAAACACTCCATGTTAATTAAAAATAGATTTTTAAATTTTAATACCTGTCTAGAAAAAAACCCCAAAGTTTTAAGAGAAAAAAAATGAGGAAAGGATCATAAAGAATGGCATGAAGGCGCTCCAAATATCATATGGCAGTCTTCAATATAACAGACCCCACATATCTCTTCCATATGGTTTTGCTACCTCAGACTCTTTGGTTTTTCCTTTAGGAAGTAAATCACTATGCTCAACTGTTATATCTTGGAAGATTTCTACTGTTCACTTACAAGACATACTTGTAGTACAGCACACCTGTTAAAATAGAAGGCACTTGACATCTGACAGCCTAGAAGGAATCACAGAAAATACTCACTCCAAGCCTCCTGGAAACACACAATGTTGACCCCACACATTGCAGCCACTCCCACCATCTCCTCGATGCGTCTGTGCAGAGCAGCCACCTGATTGTGAGAAATGTCACACTATAAAAACAGCTGCATGTTCACCTCTCTATTAACTGCCTAGTTTTACAACCTTTGTTCACATTGAGTTTATCTTGTTCTATACTCAGTGCCATTGCTTTCAAAGGGGAGTAACTCAAGCTATCATTCCTGAACACCGATAATAGAGTCAGATATAGATTTTAAAAAGCATTTAGATGCTGAAAATAGAGAAAGCATTCCAATGGGATTCTAATTCCATGGTTGCAACATTTATATAGATGGCAACTCATTGCTGCCTGACTTGCAAAAAGCTGAAAATCTTAACAGAATCAACAAAAACTGTAATTTTGCTGCTCTTTGGAAACAACCTACAGGACAATGTTAAGCCCTCTGTCCTAAGAGATAAGTAATTATTACCAAGAAAAATCATCAAAGCATTTATTAATTAGTTTTCTGGAGTATTCTACTTAAAGATAAACATAGGTGTAGCACTTTGCATTGCTACTTTCAGGTGTCAAAAAAAAATTTATAATAAAGACTGCACTGACCTATGAACTCAACAACTGTATGTTGATTTACAGAAATAGTTAACTAGTTATTTATAAGGTAAAATCATTTATATAGCTGGTACTTTATTTGACAGCTGCCATAAAGAATCCACAAACTTGATCCGTTTACTGAATTAATAACTTGCATCTGTGACAGGTAATCTTTCCAAAACAAACTACTTCAGAAATGTTCTGTCCTGTCACTGTACAGAACTACTACTCCAGGAGATTTTATAAATGCAGTGTTTTCTTTCACTTTTTTAAAGCTACTCTTAAGACGCTATTTCTATACATATATGTCACATCACACTGTTGGGTCCAAAAGACGGCTGCAGAATCATTAAGGTTGGAAAAGAATTCTAAGATCATCAACCAAGTCCAACCCTTAACCCAGCACTGCCAAGTCACCACTAAACCATGTTACCTTGTAATAAGATTTCACTCACTGCTGTACAAAGAATAATGAACACAGCTTTATTAATCTGTTTCCTCTAATGGATTTTCCTATAATGGAACATTTCTCAATTAAAACTAGAACTGCACCTGTGGTTTCCACTGGTTGCCATCCCTTTTGATTTTGTGTAAATGATTTTATGTTTCCTCTTAGAGGCAAAGGATTTTCATGTACAAAATGAGCTACTAAATATTTAGCTTTGGAAAAATTGCATGCTAGGTAAACTCAAGAGATGTTTCTGAGAAACATAAAACCAAATGTACCATTCAAATTTCTTACAGGATGCTCTATTGCAGTAGTGGTGGGTCCTATACTGCCAGACAATCATTACACATTTCATGATACAGTTCCTAAAATCAACAACTGAACTGTGTTATGTCTCAATCCAGCAGAAGAGGAGTTACGAAAAGCCCCAGTTTGTATACCTGGACTGCCACTGCCGTGTCTGTGGGAAGAGGAAGTTTATTCTGTATCAGTCCCACTCGAACAATTCGTGGCCTTCTCAATTGCTCCGCAGCAGCTTCAAATCCATAGCCCTGTAGTTCAAAATCTCTTTCCTGAGCTGCTGACAGTGCAGCAGTTGGCAAATCAAGTTTTCTGGATTGAACAGGAAACAAAGACATTTCAAGATGAGATGGTCTCTTTTTCCGCTCTGAATGCAGTGGGCCAAGGGGATCACACCTCTGTCTAACCCTGCAGAGACACCCAAGCTCTCATGCCCCAACATTCATCCATCAGCCAAGGGACAGGCAGTGACCAGCTCATGTGCCAATCTCACCGTTCACCTCCATATCACCTATCTCCGACTGTCCTCCTCTGTCATTTCCAGACACTAACACCTTGCCGCAGAAATCAAGGAGCACATACGCACAAACTTCCACCTGCCATACCTGGATTATAAACACTTTCCCTCCAATGTATTTTCCTCAAGTTTGATCCCTCCTTTTTCAGCTCCATCACCCCGATGTCTCGATTATTCTCGTCAGGTCTTCCATCCCTGTCACCTTCTCACACTGCCCTGCTCCCCACACCTGGATCACCTCCAAAATGCCCCAGTCACCTCACTGCAGGACCACAAGCCCTACTCTTCCTTTTTCCCCTCAGCCCAGCCCTGTGTCTCGCACACCCGCCCTCACACTGACTCCTTCCTCTCACTCCCGGGCTGGGCATACCCGCGGAGCCCGGGGAGAGGAGGGACGGAAACCCGCAGAGCGCGGGGCGAGCCCGTCCTGGTGGCGCACCTGGCCTCGCCCCCATAGAGGATCCGCTTCACCTCGGCGAGTTCCCCGGGCGGGATGTGCCGCTCCAGGCACGACTCCAGCGACTCCAGAGCTCCCGCCATGGCAGAGGGTGGGCGCGCGCAGCTCCTCAGGCGCTCGGTGGCCCCGTGGACTTTGCTCCGGGCGGCCCCGTCGGCCACGCCCCGCTCCCCTCACGGCTTTTGGCGGGATGGTTCCGTCAGGTGCTCGCGGTGCCTCAGGGACAGAGCGGCGCCGTTCCCGAACTCTCGCCGCTCCTGGAGCGAGTGCGGTCACAAAGGGAAGGGAGCGCCCAGAATTCGTAAATGCTCGTGGTCGAAAGGAACCACAAAAGTTGGAGAGTCCACAAAAAGTCACCTGGCGTGGAAATCAGTTGTGTTGGTCCCTGACCTTCTATATGAGCACAGAGTAGAAAGAAAGAGAGAAAAAGCGGGAAAGAGAGAGAAAAGAGGGGAAAGAAAAAAAAAAAAGAAGATAGAAGAGGGAAAGAAAGAAAAAGGAGAGGAGGGGAGAGGGGAGAGAGGAGGGGAGGGGAGGAGAAGAGAGGAGAGGAGATGGAGAGGAGAGGAGATGGAGAGGAGAGGAGAGGAGAGGAGAGGAGATGGAGAGGAGATGGAGAGGAGATGGAGAGGAGATGGAGATGGATCACCAGCCCTGGTTCCAGCACTGGTCCAGCCGATGGGATGTCCAGGGTCCTAGGGATGTGGCCATTCCTGGCTACTTGCTACTTCTGGACCAACTCTTGTGCTTCAGACATAAGTCATCTAAAAGCAGAACATCTTAAGGAGCTTTTTCTAATGATACCTTACCAAAAAAAGGGTTTGGAAATAGGTCATAAAATGGCAGGGGTTCTCATGGATATGTGTGTGTCCATTTAAGTTGCAGTAAAACTCAGAACAGGAGCCAGTAATAAATAACTTTAACATGGATTTTGAGGCCCATTATAATTGGAAATCCATCCCAAAACCAGAGTTAATGTCAGACAAAGGATTGAACCTATTAAGACCTTGATCTGGAACAAAATAAAAGTGCATCAAATAAAGGACGTTTCCTTCTGCAGGTACCAGGCAGACACCCTGTTTAAACCAGTTATTCCCACTGAACCACTGGCTGTGCCTTCTGCTTCAAAACACACAGAAGTTCACAACATAGCAACTGGGTTTCTCATTTGAGTGGAACACAAAGTCCAGGGATGGCTACACATCTCTAAATATATCCCACTGATGCTTTATGATCTGCTGGAGGATGTAACAACTTTCAGCACTTAGCATTTGCAGTTGTTAGGTATTTTGAGTTAAATATTAAGCCTTTTAGACTAAATAAAAAAAGAATGTCAGGGAGAGAGTGTCTAATATTTAACTTTAGGCAGAAGGTGTCCAGGGGTAGTCTGGTTTCATCAAGGCATTTGGAGATACGTGATTCTTTCTCTCTAATTCACCGTTTTTAACCAAAAAAGTTTCAGTGAAATTACTTTTCTTTCACAAACATATTTCTGAAGGGCAATAATAAGCAGTGACTGATACATACATCAGATTTTTCATCTAATGATCCTAATTTGCTTTAACGGCCAATTTTAAAGGTACCTATCAGTAACATTTTGCTCTGTTCATGGCTGGCAGATCTTCAAAGATTGCAGGGAGGGAGATCAATGCAAAAATCAGCTGACAATACAGGGGGGAAATGAGGAGGCCAAGTAAGTTCATTTCCATATCAGCATACCCAGGATGTCAACAGATAAAGCATTTCTGGAGGATTCATAGAAACAAACAGAAGGGCCTGGGTTTCCCTGGGAACTGTTCAAGTTCTTTTCTGCCTGGACTGCAAATTAAAGGGAAAAACAGCAGGTCTATTTTGTATCCAGCTCCTGAAGAAGGTCACATAACTGAACTTTTCTCTTCAAGTTCTATTCTTAGTGTGAACTTTCACTGACTTCTCTATTGGTGCCTTGTTTATTTGTAATTTAGTAAATTGCACTACATGTAGGAAATGGACTTCATGGCAATAAAACTGAAGCCCCTGAAAAGACTACTTAGGAACAGTGGAGACCTGAAAAAACAGAACATTTCCTGTGCACCGTATCAACCATCACTGCAACAACGCAGTGAGGTCCAGACTGCATGAATAGGAAATGACAAGCCTAGAATTACTAATAATGATGAAAGGAGACCAGGCTATTCCATAGGGACTGTGTGTATATAAAGGTATAACTCCAGCCAACACAATAAACCTTCAAAGCACGAAATGTTAATGTTGAGCAGGAAAGTAACCTAATAAAGGAAGATGCCTTCCATATCCCAGACAAAGCATATTAGAGGGCTTGGATTTAAGTCTGAATGTTCCACCTCAGTCATTGCAATTATCTGTTAAGTAGGATGCTTGAATCCAGATCCCAGTTCTGATTCTGACTTCTTCAAACCTCCGTATTTAAACTTCTTCCCAGTTCTGCATTACCTGGACCAAGTAATTGTTTTGAGAAACAGCTGAACCTTTTGGTATGAACCCAAACTGTAATAACTGATTTAGAGGAAAATAAGTATTTTATGGAACAAAAGCTCTTCAAAACAAGGGAAAATTCCTACAAAGCAGTTCTGAAGTGCACATGCTTTTCATCTCTATTGCCCTCAGTCAGGGTGGTCCATAAAGTCGGGTGTAGAAGTCAGGACCACACAGTGCAATCTGTACAGAAATAGTTCTTGTGTGTTTCTGTGATGAAACCTTGCGTTGCACAGACACCATGGCAGAGCTAAAATGGCTTTGGTAATACTGGTCCACAACTCTGTGCTGCAAGACTGTTCCCGAGAGTTCCTGTAAAACCCCACAATAGCACCCTGGCATTAGTCAGAAGCACCCTGGAGAATAAATTTAAGAGCCAAATATCTGGATTTCAGGCTAAAATTGGGAAAGACCCAAGAAAAGATTTAAACAAACAAACAAAGTCTTTCCACTATAGCCCAAGATAGGAGGCAAGGCTGAACAGCATCACAAATCAGTGCTCGTAGGCAGGATTAGAGGCAGCATTTCTGTCTGTCCTTCCTAAGGCAGTAGTAGGTATATATACTCCCTCTGAACCACCCAGCTTCTTACAAACCCTGCTACTGTCATCATGTGAATCATGTTTCGGACACCTTCTTCTTCTGTCAGTCCTTGACATGGGTCACACAGAGTTCCCCAGAGCAGCTTAATAAATTAATATCTCATGTCCCTAATCCAGTAGCTGCCTCAGATACCCCCAGTGTCATGCTGCTGGTCATTAACACCTATCAAGGGATCTGGGTGGACACAGATGTGTCCTGCAAGGGCACATGATATTGGTGCTCTGTCTAAGCTTGCTTTTTAGATGCTGCAATACCCTATACAATTATCTTCTACAATGTCCTTTTCAGTGGCCACAAAATAAAGTACTGAATGGTACTCCAATCAGGTCTTTACATTGCTTCACCTCAAATACAAATTCTCTTGCTTCATGTGGAAATATAAAACAATTGTCTTGAAACACACCTGATTCAAAACATTTCGAGTGTAAGAGACAGGCAGTGAAGGGGAATTAGCATAATAGAAGTGTAGGAGAGGAGAAGGTCTAAAATACAGAGGGAAGATAAAACACTAGCTTCAGGCTCCTTAATACACAGCTAAAAGAAGGGAGTTGGTAACCTTCCTGTCTGTCCTGCTTTGGTTTAAGGGTGCTGTGATGCAGGAAAACCAAGATTCTCTGTTTTATAGCCACTCCTTTGTACCATGACCTCTTGCTAATAACACTTAACTTTGGTGGGGGTTTTGGGGTTTGGGGTTTTTGCCTTTACAGACAAACCTCTCTTCCTAATTCTACTTAAATCCTTACAAGCACTGTTATCAATTTTAGAAGTGGGTCTCTATGTAAACTTAAGCCGAAATGAAATTGAGGATTTTTATACAGATGGAAAATTCTAGCCTGCATTTAGATTACCTGTCTTACCTGTGAACTCTGCAAAAGTCATAGGTACAATCACCTATAGAGCAGGACAGACAAATTATAAACCTCATCTAGTTGGCTTTGCGTCCTGTTTTTGGCTTCCTGCTGTTCTGAAGACTGGGTGAGGGGAAGTGGCTGAAAACTGAGGAAGTTTATTGTTGACAATACATTTTGTCTGCTCTCAGGCATGCCTGGGACCAAAGCAGTCCCCAGGCAGCCCCAAATCTGGGCAGTGAAATCTAAGCTTTCAGCCACTCTCCCCTCCCTCCTACAGGAAAAGCCCAGCTTACAGTTTTCAGAGTGGATATATCTTTGGAAGATCCCTTCTGTTGTTAGTGCTGTTGTCTCTCTACCTAGAAACATTTTCCTTGATTGCTTTGACTAAATCATACCTGGAAATGTATATTTAAAGCAGAAGAGATTCACAAATTGGCTACTTTGCCAATTAAAAACTTCATCCTTCCCTGGAATATGGCTATCTCCCTGGTGCACAGGAAGTGCATTAAAGAAGTAATAAACACTCATAAAACACATTTAGTGATCTAACATTTAAGAGCAGAGTTCTTATTCATTACTGTAACTTTCTGCTAAATTACCACCAACAAGATTGCTCGTGGGCTCAAAAGGTCAGTGTTATTTTTGCTGTTGAAATCACAGAGTCTGGGAAACAACTGTGTGTAAATTGCTGATAAACTGGAACAAAGACAGAAGAGAAAAACACTGAACATATAAGAATGCAAGTAAACCAGCAGGAAAGGAGGGGAGGGGAAGAATCTCACGGACAGTTTATTAAAAGAACAAAAGAATAAAATCTGGCACATTTGTTTTCCACGGGTTCAGGAAGCCTGGTCTTTAAGCACGTACTATAAATAGTGTTCTATTCCTTCATCAAAGTGGGTAGTAGTCTATATCAAAATGAATGAATTTTAGGTATAATCTGAGAAGAGGGAGATGCCCCTCCCCTCATGGGAGGAGAAAGATCTTTTGTTTCAATCCTTGCAGAAATTAGGTATTTCAAAGTGTAAGAGCTGGAGAGATGAGGAAGAATCTGGAACATGATGTTTCTATACTGCTAGATTCCTGTCAAGAATATTGTTAGAGAATGGAATCGGCAAACATCTAATTTGGAACTGAGTAGTCTGATTTTGAGAAAGATGGACTTGAGTTTATCATGGGGCTAACTTCAAAATCCTGAAGGAGTTCCCCTCTGAGTGGAAGCTCTATATGAATTGTATGAACTTTGGAAAAGCATTTGATAGGGATATCATATTGAAAGGAATGGGAGCTCATTTGACATTCCAAAAAGGACAATTTTCAGTCATTTAACCCTGTATAAAGGATCTGATTGTAATGTAATCCCAAACAGCTACCTCAGAGCCATCCAAGTTAAAACCAAACGCAGAATACAGGAGCCTTACGTTGCCCTTAAGGGGAAAAAAGTAGTTGAAAAATTATTTCATGCAAAGAACTGCAAATTGGTCCAGGCGAGCTTATTAGATGGCCCCAAGACCCATTATTTTCTAGGTGAGAGCTTTGGTTAATAGCTTGGCCAGTGGCAAAGTGGTATTAAATGATTCAATACGCTGCCCTGGCTCTCAGTTGTATGGTTTGGGGTTTGGTGGTATTCAAAGCGACTCAACAAGGACCTTGAAGAGGTTTGTTTCCATAGTTTGCCCACTGACCTGGACACCTAATGGGTAACTTTTAGGATAGGCACTGAATATTCTTCAGGCAGGCCAAAACCTGCACACAGCAGTCAATAAAGTGCTACATTAATCTTTAGTTTTACACTTGACAGCACAAAAGGAACAGCAACATCCACTAGCAGTCAACACCTCGCTTTTCTGGGAAGGCATTCAAGCTGATATTGAAGAAATTACAATAAGGCTCTCTCTCACAGAGGATGAGACCCTTCCCACCACTAGAATTATTAGGGAAAACCTGCTAGATCTCTCGTACAGGCCTTGTATAAAAGGACCTCCAGTGCAGATTGCACAGGCTGGCCCAAAGACAGGACATTCTCCATATTAAAATACTTCCTCAATCTCTCACCAAAGCCATTCAACTCACAGCTCCCACTAATCAGAAGGAACTAGACCTGCAGAGTGATTTCGGTGGCAGGGAAGGGAAGAAAAAAGGGAGCATCTGTGGGATCCATCTGCTGCACCATGATGTGGGAGCACAATTTTGTGCTAACAAGTGGCAAAGGGGCTTCAACCCTTCCACTGAATTTGCCCAGTGAGTTGCTCCATACCCCTGACACCTGGGAACAGTCTCTCAGGATTTCAGAGGTTTTATACACAGGCTCTTACACTGACACCTAGCCTGGAAACTTCTGCTTGAGAATAGCCTGATCTGCTGTAGAATTTATTTCTGAGTAACATACTCTTATTCTACAGTGGGAAAATCTGTGATATTACTGAGAATACAGGGTGCTAACCAGAAGTAATATCTCACTTGAACTGCAGACTCCATTGCAACCCAAATCAGTTGTTCAGTGTAAACAAGCCCTTTTTTCAGAGAAGTTGGAAGGCAACAAAGCTTGCCATCTTTTAAGGACAACTCATGGAAGGGATGCTGTGAGGCCTCAACAGCACATTTGTGTAGTAAAGGCCAATATCTCTGGCTCACAGCAACATGTGAAATTGGGCAGGCAGCTGCAGCTGCACTTGGCAAACAAACAGTCGTAACATAAGCTTGACACTCTAAATGATGGTTATTGCACTAGTGTCTTCATGAACATCCTAGATTCTGGCAAAAGGGCATGAAGAAGACAAAACAGAAGTTTAATTAACTTAACAGGAAAGGAAAAATCTCCTAGATAAAAGGAAAAGAGCCATTTCTGAGCCAAGTGTTTAAAGGGTTCTCAGACCTTCCCAGGCCAAAGAGTGTCTGTGTTTAATGCTGACTTCCTTCCAGCTCTGTCTTTGCCAGAAATAACTCGTCAATGGAGTATATCTTGTTAGTGTACCTTTTATCAAAGCCATTCCTGCACAGGAAGGTGATACTTGCTGCTGACGCGCTGCTGGCACGTGATGAAGGAAGGTGTATTTATGAAGAGTGTAACACATTCTACTGTCCTTCCTGAGCCCATATGAATGTCTGTGGACTTGTAATGGCACAAACTGAAAACTTCCAAATGAGACACAGCACCTGTGCACCAAGGCAAGAGGGCATCTGCAAGGATTGATTTGCTTCTTCAAGATCTTACTTATTTTCAGCATCTTTTAAAGGCTCGTTAGCAGTTTACGTTGCTGATACTGTCATTGGTGACATGTTCCCAGCCACAGCAGAGGGAACCCAGTGATGACTCCGGGTCATCACATTATGGCGGTCACACAACACAGTGAAACATGGCCAGTCGGGTTGTACACACAAAACAGACTCACGAGGTGCCTCGAGACACAACACGTAACTTGACTTGAGCGACACGCAAGCTGCTGGAATTTAAACAAGTGGGACAGAGATGAGAAGACAGGATGTGTTAGAAACACAAAGTCAGTAGAAAGAAGGAAGGGAAGAGATTGTGGATGACCTACTGGTGGAGATAATTTCCCTGCTGAGCAATAGTTACCATACCAACAATTTCTGAGCAAGTTTCTAACAGTAACTGTAGGAAGGCTCTTTGTTTGGCTTTGGGGATTTTTCTGTTTACCAGCTAGACTCCATATGAGACCTTTGGTCCAACCTCATGGTGCAGAGTTCTGTGGGTCCAGAGGAGATGACAGTACTAAATTTATAGCACAAATATCATTAAGGATGGAATGTAGTCCTTTCCAGGAACAAGTGAGACACTCTTCCCACAGCCAAACAGAAGGGCTTTTATCTCTTTCCTTCTACACACAGGCACCCTCCTGCTCCCCCACTGTGCTGCATGCATATAGCCATTTCCTGAAACATTTCAAATTTGTTTTCCTTAGGTTATTTGTGTCTACAGCCACCAGATGGTCTGTGTCAAAGCTGATATGTTCAACATATTATTCCATTATCCTATTAGGTTGAACATGTCCTTCCTCCCATGAGAGCTGTTAAGATATCACCCTTACAGAAAACAGGCAGCTTTAGTCCCACTGTCACCTCCTTTCTCCTTCTGAGTAACACACTATCCTCAGTGATCCTATAGCACATAGCTAACATTTTAGCCTATCTTGATATTCTGTGTTCATACTTTCAAGAAATAATATCTAGCCATTTAATATCCAGCTCCTTCAATGAACAAGCTGCACACGTATCAGGTGTGATAAAAAATATCTCTGAAGACTTGAAAAAGACAGTGATGATGCCTTCTTTTTTTCAAATAAAAATTTCCTATATTGTTTTATAGGACTCTGTAATTTGAAATGATCTTCCATCAAGATAACAGTCATATTTCCAAAACTACTCTCTTGATCTTAAAAAGTCTTGGAAAACATCTGCAGTTCAGGTCAATGACATTTAAACTGAGGAAATGGTCACCTTTGGTTTTCTTCTGTGGGCTCCTCATGCCCCTGGGAATGGGAGAGCAGAAATTCCTGGCTGGTTTCCATGATCCCAAGGACTGAACTTTCTGTGCTTGAGGAGCCTTCCCAACCCCTGCAGCATCTACAACTAAGACAGCTTGTGTCAACAAAGATTATTCAAAAGATGCTGTTTCAAGTTGGTAGGGGTAGAAGGCAATGGGAGAAGAGGGAGAAAGGCCCACGGATGGGGATGGAGGCAGCCAGCACACAAAGGAATGAGCCTACCGCAAAGATACACAGGATCTCCTGTGGGAATTCTTAATCACTAGCAACAACAAGAGCATTAGCTCTTGCTTTTCTCCAGGATGCAACTCTGGGTGAGAAATACCCTGAACAAAGGACCCTTCTTTTTACATACCAAAAATAAATGTTTTTGGAAAAAATGCATACCCCCCTTTATTTGCATGCCTGGAGATTTTTGCTATCTGCTTACTCACCCACAACATCCCCTGTTCCACAATGGGAAGCAGTCACAAGTGTGTCACTCACAGATGTGTTGACACTCAGTTCAGTTCCTCCTGGTCCCGGCATAATGACAGTTGCCAGCATCAGCTCAGTTCCAGGAATTGAATAAAATTAGGTATTTTTTAAAAGCCTCCATCAAGCCAGGCTGTGCCCTGGGAAGCCCTTCTAGCACAGCCTCCTCCTGTGTTAATCAGAAAGAGCAGTGAAGAACACATACCTGCTCACACACACATCCACACTCCTCACCCTGACTCCACAGAGCATTAGCAGGCACTTCAAGCAGAGGTGAAGATGTGTGAGTAGGGTCCATATAGCTCCTTCAAGAGACACCAAAATTCATAACTGTCCCAGGAAGATACAGTGTTCATCTCAATTACTGCTGCATCCCCTTCAGTTATAGAGTTTTTATGATCTTGTAACACACGGGTTGTATGTTCTCCCAAGAGAGGTGGGCAGTGGCAGGTGAAAATTAACCAACATGCACCTAAAACACAGAAAGGTAATTAATAAATTGATATTAGGGCAAAATGGTAGAGACTATTATCAGTAGTTCCTACTGCAAGTGGCTGATGGGTCACCATTTAGATGATGGCAGAGGAGGTCTGAGAGATGTTTTGGTTGAGGAGCCATCCCTGTGAGCAGCAGTTCCCAACACAGGAGAGCAGCAGTGGAACTGCTACTGAGGGATGGGACAGTTGGGGGATGCCAGAGTCTCTTACATGTGCTGTAACTCAGACCATATCTAGTATCTCTTCTAATCTGCAGGGGTACAATTTCTCATGCCCTTTCTTGCTGGATTGCTTTTGTCACCATAAATCCAGATGTTTAGGCTTTGGGAGGGAAGAAGCAATTACACTGAAGGGCTGCTCAGCATTGCAAAACAACATCTCGTTGGGCTGTGGTCCTGAGGAATTGCAACACTTCAGAGATTCACTTGGACCTTGCATTCAGTGTACAAAAAAATGATACACTGACTATCACATCTGCTGGTCTGTGCTTCTCTGGTCACCTTATGTGCCTAATTTCATGTTAACTATTGCAGATCTTCAAAGCTTCCTTCTAGCATAGTATAATTTTCCACTGCAAGCAAGATCTTTCAGAAACCAAACCACTGGGAAGCTCTGTGTATACAAAGCTGTAGTTTTCAGAGTGGAAGCTCTCCCCAAGACTATAAGCAAAATCTCAGTGGAAAGATTCCTCACTTCCTACAGGTACAAAGAATCATGCTCTAGTCATGTTGCATCACAGGATCTTGAATTACCAGTCCTAGAGGAATGCTTACTTACAGAGCAGTGATTTAACAGAATAATAGAATATAAAGGTGAGAGAAGCAGCAGCATACAAATACCTTCTGTCTCACCCCAGTTTCAAAATGTGCCCAGCCCCTGGAGCCGCACATTACTGGACAGAGGCTGAGAGCAGCAATAAGAGCTGCCTGCAAATGCTCTTCCTAAAGACTGTGCAATTTAACCAAGCTATTATCAAGATGGATGGATGCAGCATGCACATGAATTGCTGCCTGCTCCACACAATGGCTGAAATTGGGCAGAGGAAGGGAAGACAGTGCAATTTGCAAATAACTAATATGCCTGTGGCCTTTCTTCACCTTTCCATCTCTTTATGCATTAGGCAAAATATTAATATCCCAGGCAATAACTCTTCCCAGTTCAGACCTCAGCATCCACCTCTTTCTTCCTGCCTCTGATTTGCCAGTGATTCAGCTTCCCTCATCCACGTGTGCTTGGCCTATAAGTATGTTCTCACTTACTTTCATAAACTCGAACAAAACTTCTAAAATTACTACCATTTTGTCTCTCAGCTGCCTGCTTACAATTCACAGCTTCCATATGGTCTGGATGAACTCAGATACACAATCAAATTGGTGCTTGTTTCTGTTATTCCTTCGTCTTATTTCTATATCTCATCTTTTTAATGCTATATTTTGTTTTAGCTTGTTTAGTGTGTACAGCTGCTAACAAAGCAAGAGCCAAACTTAACAACAACAACAACAAAGATATTTAAGGTAATTTCCTTTCTTACATGTAGAAAACCATCTAATGCCCAGCCTCTCAGGATGACTTACCTTGCTTAACAATGAGCCCTTTGGATTTATTGAACCTCCACGTCTTGTGCATGCAGGGACATGTTTGCAGTTTAACCAAGGGGAAGAAAAATAGCACTTTTATTAGTTGCCAGGCCAGTGAACAACCACAGCCAGAAAACCTTGTTGCTTCTGACCACAGTTGCTCATCCTTCAGAGGCACCTGAACTAAGTGAAATACCGTAACAACGGATCGATTATGTTACAGCCAAGAAACGCAGGAACTGTCTTCCTGAGCACAATTCCAGAATGTGGTTTGCAAATAGAGAGTGCTGAGGGGAAAAAAAAAACCAACCACAAAGCAAGCAAACAAAGGGGAAGACCCTCCAAAAGAAAAAAGGCCTCATAAACATGAAGTGAGAAGCCACACGAGTCCAAGGCAAAGGGAAGAGCTGCCACCCAACTTGCTGCTGCACTCTGGCAAGGCACTGTCCAGTTCAACTAGCCAGAATGTTTTCTACCTACACCCAAACAAATAAGGACCAGGGTTAATAAGCTTAATAAACCCAACATTCAGAGTCATTTAGAGGCACTTTTGGTCTTAAGTTGCTTAATTGCTTTTAAAACTCCTTTGTGGTTGCCCCATTCCCCCTTGTCTTCTTGGCACCTCCGTAAGGGCCTTAGTCTTGATGCTGAGTCAAGTCACGTGTCCTGGTCTGAGTCTCCATCATTCTCTCCTTTAAGAGTGGAGAAACCTGCCTGAAATAAACCACCAGAGAAGTCCACAGAAGAAGTTGCTTTACAGACCTGAGATTTCTACTCAAAATTGAACAGGATTTTATTTGTTCTTGCCTCACATGGGATGACACATCACAGGTGTCACCTCCTCAGGAAAGACCACTTGCATGAGTGTCCCCCAGTCCAGTCCATCCTCAGCTGAATACAAAACTGACACATCCATACCTTCTCACTGGGATATAACATTCAGTCCAAACCTGAATTCACAGTCACACAACGGCTGTGAGTCACATTGGGCCTTGCATATAAACAGCAGTAAATGTATTTGATGGGTTCTTTACAGAGCCATCTGTAGATCAAACAGCTTCCAGTGTCATCTTCAACCTGGCAAAACATTTAATCTGAGCAGGGACCAGATTAGCCGGGAACTTGGAAGACCACAGACAGCAGAGGAAGCACTCACTGCTCCTGTCCTCAGCTCGAGCATCCTGTCCGAGTTCAACAACGAAAACCAAAAGTAAAAATGACCCTCAGTGGCCACCTGGAAAAATGGAGGTACCACTATACACACGCTGCACTTGTGGTTCAAATGCTGCTGAATTATTACACCAAGTTACTGCCCAAATCAGGTGCTTAAGAAGGGCTGTGTTTTGGAGGATGTTTCCCCTGCTGTGCTGTACCAGGCACACAGCAATCACAGCACACATTTAGTCCAGATTCTGGTTTGTATCTAAGAGTTTCACTGGAGATGTGGAGATGCAAGTGAGGTCTGGACTGGACTGCTGGAGCCACCAGTTTTGGTACCACCTTTCCTGCAGTGCTGCTGGAAATTCCTGTGAAGTCTCCACCCCACAACATCCCAGCCTCTGACTACTGAAAGTGGAGGCAACGCTGAGCTCCCCCATGAGCTCTCCCCATGTGGAGACCTCTCATGACAGTTAATAGAGATGAAACATTTTGTGTGTGGAATCCCATCAATTTGGGGCTGAAACATTCCTGTAAATACCAAACTTTAAGCAGCTAAAAAAATGAACAGTCGGGGTGAAATGTCAAGTTTACTGTATTGAAATGCAGGGCAGATGCTTCCTAGTCTGTTTACTGGCACCTTACCGGTGGGTTGTTGTCGGCAGTCCTGTCAATCCAGGCTTTCTAGATGTGTGAGGAAAAACCCCAGTCCCTGGGCTCCAGAAGTCACCTTTTCCCCACCATGTGCTTCCCAAGGTATAGGAACAGCAATTGCCTCTACTCGGTAAATCAAACTTATTCAGATAAAACACAAGCCCTTTAGACAACTCTTTCTGCTCCCCCAGCAAGCAAAAGGAAATGCTGTAAATAAGTGGAAAGGCTCAATGCTGCCACTATTTCCTGACTCCCAGCACCAAATGAGAGCACAGGGGTCTGTGATAAGGGAGAATATTCCTGATGAGAAACTATCTGCGGCCTTTTGGAAATTTCTTATCGAAAGGGCCCCGTTTGCCTGCACACCCACCTGAGCTTTTGACCTGGTTTCTCCTAATGATGCTATTCTTTGCTCCCTCTTCCCTTCTTACTGCTATTTGGCACAAAGAAATATCAGGGAATTGGCTAGTATATCCTTGGATATCAGTGTAGAGAGGTATGGCCAGCCTCAGGGCCTCTGCCTGACACACCACAGCATGCAGCTTTTCAGGAAGCAGGAGAACATGGGGCAGAGGAGAAGAAACCAGCAAAGAAACAAAAAGCTAAAAAATGAAAAAAGTGCAGAATGGATTCACAAGATGAAATGAAAAAAACAAAAAAGTGAGGAGGAGAGGAGGAGTGCAACCACCTTCAAAACACAGCACAGGCAGAAGCTGGGGAGCATAAAGAGACACAACATACTTGAATTTATAGGAACAATAAATTTTCATCTATTCCTCCTGTGATCTCTGCCAGCAGTGCTGCCCTGTTGCCCCCACCCACCCATGCAGAGTCAGCTTCAATTACCTTACCTCACCTCAGGAACATTGATTACAGGAAGATGCCCTGTGTGTATCAAATTAGTGCCTTAAGAAAGCCCATTCAGGAGACATCTACATGCTCCTTATTCAGTTAGCAGGAAGGGATGGAGTGGGGATGCCAGCTGAGAAGGGGATTTTATGCAAACACAGGACTGATGGAATGACAGGGACATGTCCTGCCTGGACCAAATACCGGAGCAGCCTCACAATTGCTTTTGTGCACAAAAACCATCATATTTTAGAGTTGAAAAAATTCTAATCTTAGATGGAAAGTGCTGGGATGAACAACTGGGCCTGGAGGTACCCTCAGGGGACATCCCCTTTTAAATCTACATAAGAGACCAAGGTTGATGAGCCTTAGATGCCTTTGGAAGGTGTTTTAACCTCAGAGTTTTGGTATGAACTTATGGCAGTGAAACAAGCAGCCAAGTCACTTGGAGCAACAACAAAGACAATACCAATCCAAAATGTTCCCCCTGTAGCTGGGGTTGGGAACAGGTGAGATTTCCATGTGCAATAACAAAGGTCTTAGATGCTGCAAAGTCTACCAGTCAGCTATTGGAACAACCCCTGACACACTGGTGCAAGTCTTCAGCACATTTCCCAAAGTGCTGAACAGAGATCTCAGAGGACATAGCCACAGACTAATACCTCTTTTAGGGACATGGTGTCTCACAGAAATGTCCCATTCTCCTGCTTTTATTGCCCCAGGGAAATGGGATGTAACATGCTGCCAACAGCTGCGAGCAAACAAGATTGTCCACACGGCAGCTGTGAGGCAGTGGAACTGAGGGGAGATAAATTTCTGTCTCTGACAATAGCTAATGGGCTCCAGGCAGACTGGCAGCTGCAAAGCACCCAGTTCCCTGCTCTGGTTCTGCTGACCAGGCACCTCTGGGACTGTACTTTGAGCTGGTGAAGAAAAGAGGCAGAACAAGACTGCTTCCATCTATTTTTGTACTGCAGATCCATCTGCTTCTCTCCACAGCTGGCAAGGCCTGGAGCTCAGTTTAGATCCTCCCAACAAAAGCCTCTTTATGAGGCATGGGAATCCCCCAGCACTATCAACACCATTTGGATTGGATTGCCCAGGCACGGGCTATTTTGGGCACCACAGGTGGTTTCTCCATCTCACTGAGCACAGGGATGGAGCCAGCAGATGCCTCACCACAATACTGCTCAGCCATTCCACCAGGGGTAAACTGAGCAGTGTGAAGGCTCTGATAAACCCATTGGATCTGGGGGGATGGGACACAAAGGGAAGAGTTCAGGGAATGGGTTTCACAGGTGAGACAGAGCAGAATTTCCATCAACACCAAGACTGAGAACTGCTTTTGAGACAGAAAAACAGAGCAGAGCTGATCGGAGTCTCTGCCCTGAGCAAAGAACTAACTCACCCCACATCTAGACCCAAGATCTTCATTCCACAGACCTCGCACCCTAGAGGGCAACTCCTGCTCTGTCCAGGCAAAGCAGAAACCTCCTTTTCTCTCCTTTCCTCTCCATCCAGGCAGTAACCCCTTCCTTCAACATCTGCTTGCTCCTGTTGGAGAGAGCTCCAAGCTCTGGGTTTCCCCCAAACACACAAGCAGCAGAAAGCTCTCCCAGCCTCTCCTTTCTCTGTTATCTTATTGCATGGATTCTATTTCCTGTGTTTATTTTTCTTGTCTGCTTAGCTGGCCTGGAGGGTCTCACCTGCTGGAAAACTGCCATTACTTCTCTATCTGCAGCACTGGCCAAGGGTTAGTAAAAAAAAGAGTTTTAGGTCACTTCTAGTTTCCTTAGGATGTCTGACTACCAGCAGAGGCCAAAGGCCACAGATGCTGAGGGAGAGAAGGTTCCTGTGTGTCCTTACCTGGAAGCTGACATCAGCAGATGCATCTCTTTAGGAAGAAGAACAGGGACACATTTCACAGCACTGGGATTCATCTGGTATGGAGAGAACACAGCCACCTGGAAAACACTGAATTCATGGCCTTGTCCTCAAGGACCTCCCTTTGGAGAGTGTGAATGTGTCTGTGCAGCAGACAGAGCACAGCTCTTCCAAGACCTGACTGACACACAGGCTTCAGTGTTCTGTGTCAGCCACATGTCACTGACACCCCGACCCCAGGATGCAGCCTCATGCTTTTGACGAGAAGAAGGCATTAAACTCTCCCTGGGAGGATTGTATATCCCACACAGTGTTTCCAAATCAAATGCGGATGGAAATATCCTCCTGCAAGGGAACCAGAGACTTCTGTTAGCATAGAGAGCCCATCCTTTCCCCCAGTCACACAGTGAAAATCTACAGGAACATGGTTGCTACAGTCCTTGAAAGTGCAGGTAGTGCTGAACCACGGAAAGGCACAGGCAGACCCTGCATCTTGGATAAACTTCTTGAGCATTAGGTCTGGTGTATGGCAGGAAAGGAGGGATCATCTGCAAATGCAGAATTTAGGATGGGAGAGAAATTGCTTGGAAAGCAAGTGCTCAGAGAAAGCAAGCTAGAAGTGTTTCTGATTAAAAGACTTGATTGCTATGCATTAGCTCAATCCATAAGGAATGGGGATCTTGGGTTTAATTTTGTTGCAGATGAATGCTAGCTGGGTTAGTTCTGCAGACTGGAAGGCCTCAGTGCAAGTTAGGGATATTATTGTGTATTTCCTCTGGAAGGAAATCAAAATGCTGTTTCTCATGACTTCAGAAAGGACGCAGCTGTAGAACAAGCAGCTGAGTCTCAGCTTTACTCGTGGCATTGAGTTACCGATGGTGGGAGAAAAGACTATCTCTGTTTTTCCAATGCAACCTTTAGCATTTTGATCCTTCTGGAATTAGAGGAGGATCTTGAGGAGGGTCTGAGATTTTTTTTGTCTCCACCCTATTCTGTTAGTGCTTTTGGCATGGATATAAAGAAAGGCAGGAAACACTTGGAATACTGGACTGCTCCCAAATGGCAGGCACCTCAGAAACAAGGCAGTCAGTTGTCCTTTAAGGTGATGGGTGCCATGTAGCCCAGCACCCCTGTACTGGTGCTGGGTGCTCTCTTCTTGAGACTCTGCCTTTGAATCAGTCACAATCGTTGTGAATTAACTGCAGCCGTCCCCTGGTAGCCTCTCTGGGACTGGGAATGCAAACATTAGCCTTCTTCTCCCTGATGTCTTTTGGATCTGCAGAATAACTTCACAATCATGTGTTACCAGCACAGAACAGCTTCAAGTCAGCAGCACGATCTTCAGTTGCCTGCAAAGGAGCCTTGTGTATCGCAGGGCTGGATCAGGAAACCTGCAATTGCTCACAATCACATTAACAGAGAAGACAGGATGTCAGGGAGTCACTCGGCAGCAGGCAAGTCTCAGAGCTACCATTCCTGTCACCTGTGAAACCAGTCAAATTCTCTGGATGATGGAATGGTTTAATATCACAGGATCCACTGTATGTGTGGCAGGGCATTAACACAGGAAGCAATATTGTTCAATGTCAACCTAACTGCCTGGCAGGTTATACAGTAACGTGGAAGGATGGGAGCCCACTTAGGCCCAAGACTCACACCCCTGAAAACAGCATTTCTCCTTGGCAGGACTCTTCTTTCTATGGCTCAGTGGTAAAAGGTTGTATGAGCATGAAGTCAAAATGGCCTTCACCCAGCCCAGATCAGCAGGGTCAGAGGTGCCGGGCCCAGCGCACCTGTCTCGCAGGAGGCTCCAGCATCTGCCACTGCTCAGCCCTTCGGCACCTCCAGAATAGGAACTTGGCAAACAAAGCTAACAGAGTGCATTGCTGAGCAGAACATTCTGCCGAGTCCCAACACCAGGACTGCATGTTATAGGGCACTTGCCAATTCCTGCGTCAACTTTATTTATTATACACTAGAAAGGTCATGACGAATCTCAAAAGATAAAATCTGTGTCTGTCAAGTCACCTTCCTTATTTTCATTGGCCCAGACCCTCACGTTCCACACCAACAATAACAGGACATGGGTTCAAGAGGCAGCATGAGTACAGCTTACCCTGAGATGGCTCAGGCTTGTTTTGCATTCTTCGTAGAACTGATCCAGGCTGCTCAATTCTCTTTATTAGGAGGTAGTTTTTTCCTGGATGCAATCACCACACTGCACAGGGGCCCTGCATCCATGGAACAGGCACAGGCTTTCACAGCCCCGATGATGCCAAATACCCAAATGATACAGCTGCAAGTTCTCCAGCAACATGAAAATATGCTTAACTCCCATTTAGAAGTAATATCCTGGACCAATATCAGCCCGAAAGACACCATGACCTCATCAACAGCTGAGGCGGCAAGATACCCCATGCACATAGATTTCTTCATTGTCATTATGAGCTGTTACCTAGGAAAGGCAAAATATTGGAGCTGCCTCAGGCTCTGGGTAAATCCTTGGCAAAACCCGAGCATTTGCAGCTCCAGTGCTGTCAGTGTCCAATCTAGAAGGTTTAAAGACTTCCCTGGGACCTGTAGAAGTTGCAGTCACCTCTCTGGATTGCAGCAGAACACTCCCAAAAACCACAGTCCCTGTTTTGGAGTTCAGTGTAACAGTCTCGGACCACACAGTATGGATCTGCACTCCACATAACCTCATCTTTACACAGCTGACTCTGAACTTGCAGATGGAAAGTTCTTTTCCCACTCCTTGCCTTTCACTTGCTGAAAAATCACCATGCTCCTCTCGGACCCAAACTTGGTTTAGATTACTTTCTTTGATGTGTTGCGAGCACTCCAATTCTTGAAATTAAATTCTGATTTTCTGAGATCTAGACAGCACTTTCCTGACACTGCAGGATCTTAACAGTCCCAAAGCAGAGAAATGACTGCAGCTTACAGCCAAAACTCCTCCAACAATTCCACCCACTGGGTCATTTATGAGGAAACATCTCCAATATCCAGAGATGCCCCTCTTTGTTATCCAAACAACACTGAAGAGGAGATCGGGAAGTCAGAGAGGAACACAGCTCCGCTTACTATTCAGTGAGACTCCAACCTGCAGCGTGTCGCATCATCTAACCTGAGGTGCTTATTTGTGGGATCAGGGAAGTGGATTCCTCCCAGGATCACTCCAAGCTGGCTAAAGTCTGTCTCCTTCCCATGAATGAACACACAGAAAATCTCATTTCTCATGTGGTCACAATCAAATGCAAGACTGGAGGCATCTTTCCTGTGAAAGTCAATTTTGAGTTCCACAGGGCCTCAGAGGAGGTGCTCAGAGCTTTTTAACTAGCTGAAATTCCTTGAAACACCTGCAGGCACTTGCTTAGCAGCAAAGGCTTCCTGTTTGGGGACAAAAGTGACAAGGAAGATCTTGCTGCTTTAAATACTGTGAAAAGCTCTTTAGCCAAAATCATTATCTCCCATTAGTAGGGAAAACCTACTAATCCTCCACAGCCTCATCCCACTTCATCACTCAGAAATGTCAACAGTCCCCCAGTGCTGCAGTCAGCTCTTGTCTACAGCAAAAGCCCTGCAGAGTCTAATTGCTCCGGGTGACTGAGCCAAGGTGTGGATCTCTGAGCAGAGATTTCCCGATCAGGCGAATTGTGTTGTTAAGCTGGGAGCTCTCTCTGTTCTTCCAAGTTCTCTTTCTTAGGTACTAGCATTGTTCCTGCTGGGCTCCTGCAGACGCCCATTGTTCCACAGCTCCCGGCCTTTGATGCTGCAGAACAAAACGCTCAGTGTTTGTGAAAGGAGGGAAAATCAAAAAGCTTTTCAATTACACACTTGGTTGAACAGCTCGGGCAGTTGGCTGCAGAGCACCAGGGTGCCAGCACCTCTCCACAAACTGGGGTCTCCCGTGAGGAGGCCTTGAGCATGGCTTCAAAGTGACCCAAAAGAGGGGATGACCATTGAGCTATCTGGTGAACTTTCATTTCAGAACCTCCCAATTCCAAGTGCTCCTGGACTGAACAGACTTTCATTGACCTCCTTAGACATACATTTAGTAGCTGCCAGCTGGAAAAAGCTGGAAATTACTCCTGCTTCAGCACTGCTCACATTTGACAGAAGAAACACCACAGTAGCATCTAGATTTCCTGCCTCCATTTCCAGACTAATTTGTCTGGCAAGAACTGGGCATAAGTCTGAAAGGATGATGGTCTGAGGTGCACCGGCAGGGCCACATGGAAGGATAGCCAGCTGGGTGGGATGGCCCAGTCACAGCTGGCAAAGCTGTTGCATGATGCAGTTATGGACCCTCAGGTCCTGCCGTGGAACACCCCCTTCCTGCCAGGGCAGTGGTTTGAGTGAAAATAGCTCTACTTTGTGTTCCATACACAGCTCTGAATGGTTTCTCCTACTGCCACGATGACAGATCCTGGGATGTCAGAGATGGGAGGAGCCTTCTAGTCCATTTGGGTCTGTCACCTTAGTCCATGCTAATCTCTTCCGTGAAAGCACAGGCAGCACCAGGGAGAGAGCTCTCCAGAAGGATCAATCTATGCAGACAGCTAATAATATAATAAGAAAATACTTGCACACAAGATCCAGCCAGCCGGATCTTCCTGGGACAAAGGTACTCACACTCGCTTCTACAAATATATTTTATTATTTTAATGCTTATTAAGAAATGTAACCAAGACAGACTCCGCAGCACCAGCGGCTCCTCACTGCCCAGCAGTCTGATGATTTCACAGATATGAAAACTTCACAGATTCAAAAAAACCTTTGGTCAATGCACTTTAAATATATTTGCATGCACAGATTCTCCCATCCCCTTTCCCCTCCCCCCAATGGTAACTGACAGAGGGAAAACGACACCTATATCATAAAACATTTAAATTAAAAGAGTAATTGTTTCATACTGACAGCATGTGCAGCAGGGTGTTCATAGTGTCTTGGTTTGCAGACCACAGAGAACCTCTTCACAGGGCAGGAACACCAGCTCCTGAGACAGTGGGGGGAGTGAAGGACATTCTCAGATCAACAGGTCCCAGTCTCGATTTTAATACATCCTTGTGTGAATAGCCCCAGCAGGCAAGTAAGGTGGGGAGTTACACACAACATTGCCCCAGTTTGGCGATTCTCATCTGTCAGGGTTAGTCACCTCTCATGCAAATGAGGAACTGGTGATTTTTGTTACTCTTGATGTGTTTTGCCATAAAGACAGCCAGAAGCTCAGGGCTGGAAAGAAAAAACTCTGAAATGATTCAGGGCAATTTGATGCCCAAAACAAAACTGGGAGAGAACTGACTTCTAGGCAGCTGAACATAGCAAACACCACCAGAGAGTATTGCATGCAGGTTTAACGCATCGCAGCACCACTGCAGCCTGTTTGTCCTTCCACAGAACTTGGCTGGATGGATTTGGTGTTAGGTAGGGCCCATGCTCATGGAAGCAGAATGGGATTTGTTATACCTGGATGTGCTCATGGAAGGGGACACTGTATCTGGAAAGGCCAGAATCCGTAAGAACCATCCCTGCCTCAGTCATTATAGACCATACAAAGTCAACGCTCTGCACACCCCAGGCAGGGCTGATCCTTGCAGTGACCCCAGGAGAGCTGTAAGGCTGTACATCCCTTCCAGAGTCCTTCCTCAGCAAGTCACACCTTGGTCTCAGGCCAGCATCAGCTTTACACCCCACAGCACCTGCCAGCACATTCCTGCTCCCCTGAAACCCTCCCAAACGCCTACTCTACAAATCCTCCTTCACTACTAAGATTTCTTGTCCATCCTGACCCTTCAGTCTCCCACACCTTAGAGACTTCTCTTTATCCACCAGCATCTCCTGAGGCCTCTTTTCAAAAACTCATCAAAGGTTCAGACTATCCTATGTCACTCCAAGTCTCCACCTGCACCCTAGCACCAACTGGGATCAGTGAGAAACCCTTTCTGTCTCGAGTATTCTCAGCTGTCCCACCATGCCAAATTGCTTCTCTGTTCAAGAGCTGCAGTTCAAGCTTGCACAGGGCTTTGAAATATCACCAAGCCAAAAGGGACCCTGCAGGACTCAGCTGTAAGTGCGTTTATTTGCACACACAAAAAGCAGTGCCCTATTGAGGAGAGAGCCCCAAGAACTCTTGATAAAATTACTCCTGGCAACTGATCAAACTTTGCTTTCTCCAAAACTCTTATAAAGCAAGTAAACCCTGGAGCCTAAGAGTCTTCAGGGAATGATGAAATTCATGGAATGCCCTCACGCCAAATGAGGCACCGCATCTCTCTATGCATCTTCAGACTTTTTTAGCAAGAAGTTCTCATTGAATGAAATTAATCTCTTTTGACCCCAGCTCCTACTCTCCGGACTCACTGCACCTGGGATTCCCAAGAAGGTCTTCTCCAGCCTCTCCTGATAGTCACCTCATTCTTCCCTTTATCTTGGCACCATCTTTGTTTATCCTGAACAGCTGGTTCAGCTAAACATTCTCCAGCTGGAAGAAAAATGGGGATTTGAGTGGTCCTAGGAAGTCTGGAAGGCAGGTGCTTCTCTCAAGAGTGGAGAGCTGCCAGGAGAAGGAAAGAGCACACTTCATTGATGGGACCTATTGCTTCTTTTTTTTTAAGGAAAACAAACCAAAAAGCAGGAAGCCCTGAAATTATGATCCCTAGGAAACAAGAAATAAGAAGTCCAAAATTCTGTTCAAAAGGCTCCTGCTCTCCCCAACAACTGCTTCAGAAACATCCTCTGAGGGTCCATCTCAGCCGTATGTTTGCCAGAAGGCCTAGCATATGGTGCGGCTGCCATCCCTTCCTTCCTGTGACTGCAGACAGCTCCACAAACCACGCTCTCCGTACCTGCGCTTCCTCCTGCACACAGCCCACCCCCTTCACACACCCTTTTCACTTCAAGTCTGGATCACTAATACTGAAAGGGACTGGACACACTTGGGGGGCAGCCCAAGCAGCAACACAAAAGCTAAATGCAAGACACCTGGAAAGTCAGTAAGCTAGCACGGTGATCTGGTTGGGCAGGAAAGTTTTCCAAAGCAACCTGGAAAGCAAAACAAAATAAGTTTGTCCATCAACATAGATCAACTTGATTCTTGGGGCAACCAAGCAAGAAACTGCCATGAGTGTGGAGATGCTCAGGAAACAATAGAAAGCAACCAATCCACACCAACTGCTGGAAGTCTGATCCAGTGTGGTGCAAATCATCCCTTTACAATGGCAACTAAAGCTCAGTAGGCAACACTTCTGCACTCGTGTGTTCCAGCACATGAGCAGTGCTGGTATTTTCCCACACTTCCTTCCCTGCTCTGTGTCTTTGTGGACCTAATTGTTATTGACATGAGTGCCGGATGTAATCTTGTGTTATTCTTAGAACCATTTCAGCTCCCAGCTGAGGCCTGAAGAGAACAGCTCCCCATTTTCCTGAGTTCCTGTGCCACTGTTACAGGAGGTCAGAGGAGCCATCACACAAATAACCTACAGAAATATTCCATCAAGAAAGATCAAGAGTAACAAGATCCCGAGTCACCCTACGGAGGAACTACCTATGACATCAGTCACAGGGAAATGGCTTAGTGTTCCTTAATGGTGCTGCAGTGATAATCCTCTCTTCTGACGTCAGACTACAGGGGGAAGAGCCCTGACAAGAAAGCAGCAGTTCAACTAAACCGTGAAGTCTATTGTTTCACAAACTGGCCTGTCTTTCTGCTAAAGACTGTGGTGGCAGCCACATCTTTTTATCCATCTCACAGTAAGCTTTGTGCTAGCCCGGAGCAGATACATACTCAAACACATTCAGCATCACAAACATCTCCCCACATTCATGTAGGGGAACTGGCCAAAAGAAAATTCTCAAAATAAAACTGATTTTTCATTTCAATAGTTCACAACATATAAAATAAACATGAAATAAGAACATGCAAACCTAGCCTGCTCTTCCTCAAGTACGAAAATCCAGTTTCCCTTGGCTTCTGAAATGTTAGTGGACAGACACAAGGAGGAACCAGATTGGGGGATGATATTTCTGGTATTTTCAGCTAGGGAATAAGCTTCAGATCCCTGGAATTACCAGACTTTTCATTTCCCAGTAGGACCACTACTGCCTGTCTCTCCAGAAAGCTGGTAGTATTGGACATGGATTATTTGTCTGAAAAACAAAACCCAGACCCAAATCTTCACGTAGAATTGAAGCTGATGTGGTTTTCTGCTGTCCTTGAGCTGCCAGACTTCCTGTGACACAGAAAATTATCAAACTGCTGTGAAACACCTCTGCAACAAACCACATCAGTGTATACACTTGCTGCAGCACAAATTTGCCTGTTCTCTTCTACAGAAAGTAGAAACTGCAGTTTCTAAGCTGAGTTCCAATACTACTGACACCTTTCAGCTTCTCAGAGTAGGAGCATCTTCTAACCAGACAGGCCCAGCTCTGTTGGCCTCTGCACCACAGGGACACATCAGGCTTCACAGGAAAAAACTGAAATCACAGGAGAAAAGGTGTTTAAACAGAGCTCACTGGAATTTCAAAATTCAGTGGAAGGTATGTGTGTGGGTTGCTCCCTGTCCCAAGAAAGAAGTCCTGCAGCCTGCTGAGTGAGGATGAAGATGACTGAAATATGGAATATTACCTCACACACATCTGGGCCCCTGGAAAGAATTTGCATTCTAGGAGCTTAGGAGGACAAGCACAGAGACGGGGGAAAGCAGAACGTGCCACCAGCTTACAGAGAACTCATACACCCACAGCCCTTCACAGCCCTGCCCTGAGGACACAGCCCACAGCCCTGGCCCGCAGCACCACGTCCTGCTAACAGCCCTTTTGCCGAGGGAAATCTGTATTACAGGCTCTGCTTTGGTGACTTGTTGAACAAAGTGGAGAGCTAAGAGGTTATATTTGCCATGGGCATCTGGAACACTGAGCACTCAGGAAACGGGTATGAGTTCTTGCCCATCTTTTATAACTTAACGTACAGTAACCTTATCATCAAGTGGGAAAAAACCATTCAAGCAACTTGTTGCAGTATAAGCTTTAAAAACACAAACTGAAAGACCAAGTGCCATGGTTGAAAGTATCCAGAGTATCCAGTTCCCATCAGGTAAATTCCTTCCCTCTCCAAGCAGCTCCTGGCATCCTTCCTGACAACAGATTTTGCTATCTCCCCTTCTGCTTGTTGCAGGGCCACAGTACTCGGAGGCCCTTCCCAGTTGCCCTTTGTTATTCAGGGAATACTTCCAGCCACACTTCTATTTCCACTGGTAAAGACAGTGAAACCAACATACAACCACAGGCACAGTACAGCACAATGTCATGAAATCCCTGCATCAGCAGTCTCTCACTGCTGAACTTGGAATGCTATCCTCGACCTTGGCACTGCTCTTGGTGACAGGTCATTGATGGGTAATGTGTCCCTCCTTCCTTAGTCCGCTTCAGTGGTCTCTTAGCTTTTCTCCAGTCTGGTGTTTAGGATCATCCAATAGTCCTGGATATGGACCCCTTTCTCCACAGCAATCTGAATACACTGCTCTCCCCCCGCCCCCCAACCTCCCTTTCTGCCATGGCAGAAATGGAAAAAAAAATAATTCTACCGGGAAAACTTCGAAAGTCTCATCAGGAAACATCAGCTGCAGCAAAGGCTGCTCTTTCCAGATCTGAGTAAGACACCTGGACATCAATTAGCTCTTCACTCTGAAGCTCCCTGTTCAGGCATGCATCTGAGAGAATCCCATTTTTGCAGGAATGGGGGAGATGCCCATTTGTTTCCAGGTCCAGAGCATTTCCATTCTGGTGCCATTCTAAGCCAGCTTTGCATTTGTTTAAGTCCTGCTTTTCGGGATCCCTGTGGATCTCTCCGTTGGTGTATACCTCTAGCGCATACTCACTGATACGTATGCTGGCGTTCTCTGCGTCCCCACCATGGGTGGAAGTCCTGGAGCTGGCTGTTCCCGACTTGAATGGCTCCTTCCGGCCCAGGATATGCTGGCTGATGATTTTACGGAAGGTGTATCGGAACTCCCTGATCCGGTAGGCATAAATTAGGGGGTTTACAACCGAGTTAGCGTGAGACAGGATTATAGCCAGATACATCAGCCAGAGGGGAGCGTGGGCACAATTTGGGCAAAAAAGGGTAAAGCAATTAATAATGTGTAGTGGAAGCCAGCAGACTGCAAACAGCCCGACAATGATAGCTAAAGACTTGGCTGCATGGACTTCCTTCTGCAACGTGGAGCGGGAACGTTCCCCATGTACCATCTTGTTCTCCATCTGCTTGAGCTGGCGCCGGGCTGCCATGAAGATTTTCAAGTAGATACCAAACATGAGAAGGAGGGGCAGGAGCACACAGGCAAAGAAGTTGTAGTAGACCATGTACTCCATGGTGACCACGGCCTCGAAGAGACATGCCACCATGCTGTTGCTGCAGTTGATGGGAGAAGACCTGTTGGAACCCAGCTCTTCGATCTGGGCACGGTTGTGCCACCCCAGCATTGGGGTCAGGCCAATGATGAAGGACAACACCCAGCAGATGGCAATGATGCCTTTGGCTCGAGAGCCGGTCACCAAGCCATTGTACCTGTAAAGCAGAGGAGATAGGAGCTATATCAGTGTCATTCAACAAGCTCCTGGCACCCACGCAACCTCACAATGGCCCCATGTTCCAGAAAACAGTGAGAAAGGCACCTGCGTCATCAGAGGGGTCTCTGCTGTGCAGAACCCATGCAGCACAGCAAGGACTCCATGGTGACACTGTCTGCCACCTATTTCCCTCCCCTTTCCTTTAAGCAGTGAATAGTTGACAGAAAAGCAGGGAAATTATTTCAGTTTTCATCTGTGCTCCTTCAGTCCACCAGTCCACTTGGGTATGCACATAGATCTTGCAGCCTGGGTAACCAACAGCACTGCTCTGACCCTTGTGATGAAGACCACTGTGGGTCTCTTGCCGAAGGCTAAGGCAGTGTCCCCTTCCCGGCAAAAGAGCAGCCTTTTAGCATGGAATTGTTAGGTCTGTCTTGCAGTAGAACTGTAAACCAAATAGCACAAAAGAACCTGGAGGCACAGTGCCACCAGCCCTGCGTCCACATTCTGGTGTGCTCCAGGTAAATCCTGATGGCTCAGTTGCAGCAGCCAGGTTGGCATTGCCTTGCATTGCACCTCACTCTGCTCCACAGTGGCACTTTCAGGAAGACCAGCACCACCAATCTTCTTGAAATAACTGAGACAAGTCAGCAGTTTTCCTCACCAGCCCAGCTAAGTGGACCCCATGTCTTTCTCAGAAAGGAGAAATTAAGCTGAAGACAATTCTCTGACTACGGGTGTGCCATGGGCTGCACTGCACACACCAAAGGGACCTCAGGGGTGGAGGTATTGATACACCTGGCTGAAGTCAGTTAACAGTAAACTCTCCAAGATCTCTTGAAAGAAACAATAAGCAACATGGTAAGAATCTGGCAGTGCAGCGGAGACCTTGGTTTGTTTGAAATATCAGCCAGTTTCCAAGGCCTCACAGGTTACTGCGAGTCCTGAGCTGACTCCACCAGTTCTTACCTCTGAAAATGTAAATCAGGGCAGCAGTTTAACATTTCGATGCAATTTCCTTCCCTGGGTAATGCTCAGCATGGAAAGTAGATGGCCGGATTCCCACACTGTCCAGCGTGGGTCCCACACTGTGTTTGACCCCGTGTGTCTGCAATCGGACGGTAGCACTGGGCTCCCAGTGTTTACCCAGTGCTCCTTCTCCCTCTGTCCCCAGAATTCTCTCAGAAAACAAACATTAGAAGAAATAATACAACAAGCCACAGAAATCTTTCCATCTCCCAATGAAATAATTACTCCCACAGGTTCATGCTCCTATCCCAACACAAGTTCAAGACAGGGGAGGAGAGAGGCTGCTTTTGCACAGTAAAGAATGGAGATCCTGCAAGTGCTTTAAATCCCTGACAATGGGCCTTGGAAAAAACAAGACCCATCGGGCTTGAATTTTCCGTTCTCAGTTGCATTTCAAAATCAGAAAAGAGTGAGTGGATAAGGGAGCCAACCACACAATTCCCAGCATGCAAAACACACCTAAATTGTCCTTCCAGAAATGAGGGAGGAATTCAGCTGAATCTGAGGGAGAAAAAGGTTTTTTCCAGCAATTAGTGGATCCTGCCCAGTGCTTAAGGGATGCAAAGGGCACAGCATGAATGGTAGCAGAGAGCTGCTCCATTCAGACTTCATCAACACATCAAAACAGCATCTGTGCTTTGAAATGTACACTCAGGGAGCAAGAGTGGCTGAAGGCCCTTGAAGCTTGGAAAAACAAAAACCAAACCAAACAAACAAACCAAAACAAAAAACCCCCAAGAAACAAAAAGAAAAAAACCCCAAACAAACCAAACAAAAAACCCCAATCAAAACCCTGCAGCCCTGGAATTAGCTACATCTTGTCACAGGAATTTTGAAGTAGTGCAGCTGTTATCCCACGACTAGAGATGTCCCTTCCCTTCCACTAAAAATATATTCATTACTGCTCCAGACAAACACTCCCCCCACTTCCCCCTCCCTCTTACCCTCTGGGGATTCCCATGCAAGAAGCTTTACAAGGCTTCGGAACAGCACTCAACCCAAGCAGCTTTCCAGCTGCAGGGTATTGTGCTGGAGTTTGTGTCCATAAAACCTTGCTGAGTATCTCCAAGGGTTAAGACAGAAAGCTCACAGCATCTCGTGACATAGTCAATGGCCTTGTGTTGGCCAGGTACCCACTGAGAAGTGTCAGTTTGTTTAAGAGAGCTTAATTCCTAGGATCCACATGAGGCACCTCTGATTGACTTGGCTGAGGTAGGGTTATAGTCCAGATGGGCTTTCCTGGACTCTTTCCTTTTATCCACTTAGAGATGTCATTGAAGACGTTGTGTACATCTTTGTGTACTTTGTCTCAGTATCTTTCCAGGCTCACAGCAGCCAGGCCAAAGCCACTCTCCATATCCTCTGTGCTGCAGAACTCTACAGGGTAAGTTCAGGGTTTCCCAGACACAGTCCCTATCCTGTTGAGTTGCTGGCACCATGCAGGAGACACAACCAGCTGAAAGGAGGTGATCACACCTGCAGCCCACATTCTGCATAGCTGGCAGGTGACTTTGCAGCACGTCTGATGTGTCCAGACAGCACTGGATTGTCTGTGTCCTGCTTCCTGGAAATAACACACTTGCTACACAAACAACCACTTCTACTTGTGAAATTACACAAAGGATGTTAGTGCAGAGCACAGGGATGCTCATGGTGGCACTGGGTGTGGGGATAGGGTCACCTGCCTCCTCTAAAAAGCAAAACCGACTTTTGCAAATGTATGAAAATGTGAATGTTTTCCCCAAAATAGTTTCACCTGCCCTGCTGCTCTCCTAACCACCCAGCTGGCAAAATGACTGCAGGAGAACAGCTGCTTTTGGTGAATGTACAGCTCCTCTGGGCTGCCTAAAGTAACTTGGCTGTGAATGTAATATTTCTGGGTCCTTGGACTAAGTTCTGTGCCATGGAGACAAAGATTCCTGCACAGAGTCTGTGAGACTGGGTGGAAGACAAAGCTGGTAGTCTGTCCACAGAGTCTTCAGGGAGCAGTTAAAATCTTTCAGTACATTACATGATATGTAGCTGGCCTAACTCACCGTCACAGTGTCCAGCCATCCTGCTGCTTGTCTTCCAAACCCTCCTCTGGTGGACAGCACTGCACATCCTCTGCCAGGTGTGGAGCATTTTTCAGACACCTCTACTGCATCACCCAGAAAGCCTGTGCTCAGCTGAGGGCTTTGATCTGAATTCCAGCAGTGCTCAAAGGTGTTTAACAAATCACTACAAAATGCTGCTCCCTGAACACATCCACTCAACAGCCCACACCTCAGGCAGCTGCAGCCACCAGGGACAGGACCAAGCAGGATATTCAATCCCTATTACATGTATCTGGAAATGAGAGACCCTGCCAATCGCAGATCATCCAGGAAATCTGTGGCAGGGCAAGAAATCAAACTGAGACCTTCACATGTACCAACTAGACAACCTTTCCCAAACCCCTCAGTCAGGAACCTTCCTCCCCTATTGCCAGGTGCCAACTGATCCTGGTGCGTGTCCAAGCTATGGGGACGGGGGAGGTGGGGCCCCACAGGTGGGCACAGGTACCCAGAATCATCTCCTCTCTAAACAGCAGAAGACGAATGATGGGCAGACACAGTTCTTCTTGTGACATGATCAGCTTCCTGAACAAAACCTTGGTTAACAGCAAGTTCTGTGCAGGCCATGAAGCCACTGCTTTCAAAGCTGTGCCCACATTCCAAGAAGCAGGGGAATTACTCTTTTCTTCCATTAGGCTGAACCTGCCCTAAATCTATTTAACATAAGCAGATGTAGGAAATGCCTGCCATAAAGTCAAAAGGTTTATGGTGAGCAGGGAAAGAAAGTAATTCAGAATTAGCTCAAAGTGACAATAAAACATTAAATCACTGGTTTGGATGCTCACATACGAGCATTTCAGAAGGCAACCCTAGAGAATTAAGGCAACTACTAAAACAGGCTGTTCTCAGCACAAAGGTCCCTTCCATATCCTATACTTTATTCAGGGTTGGTGTTCATCTCCCCTATTCTTCCTGCTCCAGACTTTGAGAAGCTAGTTCTTCATGTCTTCTGGCAGAAAAATATTCCAGTGCCACCTCAGAGCTGCAGTTCAAATCACCACCACGTGGGATAAATCAGTCCCAAAGTTCCAAATGTCAGAGAACTGCACCTTAATAATGTTTCCCCAGAGAAGCATTGCAGCAGCAAAAGCAGCTTTCATCAGAGGAAAAGGCCTGCTGTTGGCACTGTATGACCTGCGTGTTTCGTGCCTGAATCCAGCACAGAAAGCAAGCAGCATCCTCAGTAACCTCAGAACACTTTTCTGTTTGGCTGCAGGAAGGAAAATTTCCCCTCTCTTTCCAGTGTGTTGGAGCTACCTGTCCTTCCCCTGGGAATATCTTTACACAAATGCCTGCACGGGAGCACGTGGCTGGGCACGGCGCCCACAGAGCCTTTGCTGGCACAACAGAGCCTGGAAAGCAGTAATTGTTCTTGGCCCAGGGCTTCATCTTGGGGCTCAGACTCATGGCCAGTTTTGTTCAGAGCACCTGGGGGTTTGATACTAGCCAGTGCAGGTTTTCAGGTAGCTGCCGTGTGAGAGACCTCATTTTGTCCTAAAACGAACAATGGCTGGGGCTCCCTTCCTTGGGAGTGCCTTGCTGCCACTTGCAGAGTGTTACGTTTGTATAAAACCTGGCAGAATTCAGCAAAGTGCTTGAGAACTTGTGGAAAATTTACCAAATTCTACAAAATGTTTTAATTGTTTGAAAGGCAGAACACATAAGATGTTCACAAATTAGTTTTTCTTCATTTTAAAATTTCACCTATAAATGTCTTTTCTCATTGCAGTTTTTTGGAGGAGGGTCTCTTCTCCACAGAAAAATAATTTCAAAGGTAACTAATAATGTACTGAGGGGTCCAAAACCAAGCAGTATCAGAAAACCCACTCTTCTACCTTCTTAATACTGACAGTTTATTTCTGTGGGAATACACATCCACATATGCAGTTACCTTCATTAGGACAAATCAGACATGAAATATTTAAAGAGAAACAGAAGAATAAAACACAGGTTTGGCCCTTTTTGGTTTCACTAGAGTGAAGGAAGTCTGGTTTATTAATGATTCAGCTAATGAATATTAGGAATACCTGGTGGCACCTTTGATGTCCTGTGAGGAGGAGAAGGGGCCTTCCCAGGTATAAAAGGATGGGGTGAAAACGACACATTGTTAGTGGCAGAACTTTCCTTCAAATTGTTTGACTCATGTTTGAGACAAACAGGTATTAGAAAAAGAAAAAACATGAGGATGTGGGCAATCTAAATTATACCACATTTCTCTCTTCAGATAATCAGCTTTCACTTTCTTAGCATGTCTGAGGCTATAAATCTAATCCTTATTCGTCCATAAATTCTTAAGGGGAAACACAGTTGACAAGTTCATCACTCCTGCTCTGAAAGGACTAACCAGCAGAGGACAGGGAGGAGGAGGAACCCATGGATTTACCTGTGGGTTTATGCATGCAATCAATCCGTCTGTTCCTGGGGCAGAAGAAGGTGTTCTCTGTTTTTTCCAAAACAAGATAGTGAAACCGGTGTCGTGCCCAGCACTGATGTAAGCACTGTTTTTTTGAAAAGACTCTTTACCGTGGCTGTTCCAGGAAATTATATTTTCAAGACAATATAGTTACAGTGATAGCCCAAAAAGTGGGCAGAACTCCAGATTTTTAAAATCCCTTTCCTGGCAAGTCATCCTCTAGCAATAAGAGTGCTTAAACTGTCAGCAGACATCCTCAGAGTTAGCTCGTGAGAGATGAAATCAAGACATCAGCCCTTCTCAAAATCATTTCAGAGGCAGCTCCCAGGGGCTACTCTACATGTTTCCTTGTACCATTTATCATTATTTTGGTTTATAAACTGAAATCATCTATAGCAGGACTATAGAAAAGTGGAGACAGTCCAGTTTATAGGTAACTGATATCGACAGAGTTTTCTCTGCAAATGGAATGGAACAGTTACTCCTCACATCTACACCAAAACTAGAGGCTGTAACAGGTATGACCAACAGGGTTTGGAAACCACTCATTAAAGGTAATGTTATAGCAGCAGAAACTTGCTGAGGCGAGGCTTCAGGAAAGACTTGGCTGTACTGGTCCGCATGGAAAGGCAATTTCCGCTCTCCAGGGCTCCCATTCTGGTTTTGAACGGGAGGTTTGTGTTAATTGACATAAATGCTGCATGACCAAAGTATTCAGAAGAGACAGAACTAAATTGTACAGATCAGCACACGTGATTTAGGCTCAAGAAGAGTGAGGATGTCCAAAAACTCAAACTCAAGAGCACAAAAATCAGAAATTTGTTCCATTTTTGCAGCCACATTGGTTGTTGAGGAGAGGAAGGCAGTCTCTCCATTTCTGAGAGCGTGCTGCATCCTCCTAAGGACAAGACAGGAAAGAAGCAGACTCCTACAGTTCTCCTGCACCAGCCTCTCCAGGGGCTTCCTCCCCATCTCTGGAGCTCAGTGAATGACTCGGAGCATCGACACAGAAACACAGCGCTGCCTCGCGCCCATGGGCAGACACAGCCCATCCCAACGATGCGCTCCTGGAAAACTGAGCTGAGCAGCAGCCTCTGTGTGTGTAGCAAAACTTCCCCTTGTCCCATGTCAGCCTCCCTGGTTGCACACCAAGTAGCAGCCAGTCTGTCATTAAAATGTCTTTTTCTTTCTTTAAACTGCAGAGACCACAAAATCGCCATCTGCAGGCGTGGGCTGGGACAAGCCTCCACCTTGACCCAATATATGCTGTGCTTCCAGAGGCAGTGCCTAAGCCAGTCCAAATCTTCCTAAGGCCCATTTCCTGGTAGCCTGCTGCTTCTTCTCCCATCATATTTAACGGACCCCTGAGAGAAAACCCCACCTTCCTCCCCCCAGCCCTGCTGCTACAGCTTCAGGCAGAACCCCCCTCCTCCTCACGGGGAGAGGGACAAGCTGACCTCTCCCCCTTTCTGCCCTCCACCTTCCCAGTGATCCTTCTGGTGCCACTGGCTTCAGGGCACAGGCTGCCTAAGTATGGAATGGCAGCTCCCAGGCAGCACTTCTGTGATGACACGGACACACACCATAGGAGAACAGAGAAGAACAGGAAAAGGAAGCAACCAGAAAATCCAGCAGCCAAGGCAGACTTTAGGACCTAGAAAAGTTTTTTTCAAAATACAAGAGAAAAAGCACTGATCCTCATTTAACTTTTCCTTCCTTGATTAATCTCCAGGCCTGTGTTTTCTAGGGATGTTGAGCCCTCACCACCCCAGCCCAGCCCATGCTCACCTGAGGGGTATTCGGATGGCAATGATTCTGTCGATGGCGATAGCAAGGAGGCTGAAGATCGAGCTCTGAGTCAGAACCAGGACAAAGCAGGCAATGAAAAGGCAGCCATAGAAGAAGGCACAGAAGCCAGTGCTGATGGTGATGGCAAAGGGGATTGCCAGCACACCCACGGCAATGTCGGCAGCAGCCAGGGACACCACAAAATAGTTGGTGACGTTCTGCAAGTTGCTATTCAGATAGACGGCCCAGCAGACCAGGATGTTCCCCAGGATGGCCAGCACTGCGATGATCAGTTCCAGGATGATGTAGGCTATGTCTGAGAGGAAGTCGTCTTTCCCATGTACTAGCATGGTGAGAACAACCAGGCCCAAAGCTCAGCGTTCATATCTGCAGAGCACTGAACAGCCAAGACACCTCAAAGCTGCCTGGGGTCCGTGGAGCACTCGGCTGCCAGCCCGGGAAATGTGGCTGCTCACACCCACATTTTCCTCCCCATAGCTGTTCAAGGACTTTACAGTAGCTGGTGTCAAGAAAAAAAGGGTTTGCCAACTCCAGCAAAGTGGATTAACCAGGTGCAGAGTAATTCAAACTCCAGCAGACAAACAGACAGGAGAACCTCTCTCGGAGACAGACACTGCTCCCCAGACCTCAGAGTCCAGCAGGCAGAACAGCACAGCAACTGTACTGTACAGCAGTGTCACATCAGCTGCGATGCTTTGTTTCCTGTTGACAGTCACCCTTCTAGTCATGGCTTCCTGTCATCTCCATACCTACTAGCAACATCCTCCGGTCCTCTTTTTCACCTTTTCCCACTAGGACTTGGGCAATATTCTCTTCAGCTGAAGCAAACATTAAACTTCTTCACTTGCAGTTTCCTCTAAAAAGAAAAAAACACCAACCACATACACTAAGTAATCAGCTCTATGGAGGAGATGGAGAAAGCAAAATCTCATTAAAGCGGCACATTAAATTGATAACGGATATTAAACAGACCTAGAAGAATACATTATTGGCAAAATTCTCACATTTTGTCTATCCTGAAAGCTGCAGGGCCAAACCCAAGTTCAGGAAGGCAGCATTTCACAGTGGTGATGAGAAACAAGGGATGTTTTGTTTTCGAGGCTACCAACTGAGCTGGCACTTCAGCAGCTGCTCCATAGCCCGCCCTGAAACACGAGAGCCCCACTAATTATGTCCTGGCAAGTGCTGAGGCTGCACAGAGGAAAGGTGGAGGAGCCTTTCACACGCACCTGTCTCCCTCTGATCGCAAACACCGGATTTGAGCCATCACGTGCTGCCCACCCTCACACGCTTTGCCACAAAACTGCTGCACCAATACCCTGTTCTGCAAGGACATGAACCCTCATTCACAGGGGGGCTATACTGCTGGCATGTGTGGTCACCCCTCTGTGGCCATATCTGTCTGGCCTTCACATACACAGACCCTGGAACAAGATCCGTGGCTGGGAGGAGTGTTCAAGGTGTGCCAGACAGGGACATCTTTGAGGACATTCCTGCTGACCATGCACACTCTTTGCAAGGGTCTCTGCAGGCTCCCCTCCTGCAACTCCATTATTTTTGCTCATGTAAATCTGCATCCTATAAGCAAACCATTTGTTCATTATACCTGCACTGTCCATAGTGTTTGTTGCATCCAGGACAGCATCATTCTTCACCTACAGCCAGCCAGAAACACGTCCACCAAAACACACCTCTCCCAGAAATAGACACATAGGCACGATGCCAATGTCATGTCTCAGGGCTACATTTGAGTTACTGCAGTGTCATGCACACAGCTCTGGGACTAAAGTTGGTGCTGCTTGTGAGGAAACAGTCCTGCAGCTGAGTTTCATACGAGCAGATACACATCACCTGCACGCCCTTGCAGGTCACCTTGTACCTCTGCTTCAGATATGGGCCCATTTCACCACAGCCTCAGCTAAAAATACAGAAGGGAGAACACAGTTCCCTGAGCTTTGTGCCACAGTCAAGAGATAATTGCTTGCTGTCCTCGCCTGTCACTTCCAGAGTGGGTTGCAAACCTTATTTAGCAAACTTTAGCAATAATATTTTCTCATTAATTTAAGAAACAGCTTGATACATCAGAGGGCTGGAAGAGAGAGGAACACAGCACTAACTGATACATCACCAAGCTCAGTTTTGGATGCAACATGAACCTCCAAAACACAAGATTTTTGGGCCCCATCCACGGATGATCTGGCGTGGTCTCACCCATCAGGGTTTGATGCCTTCACAGTTCACTCTGTTTTCAAGTCAGAAACCTAATTTCTCAGGATAAAATAAAAGGGTAAAGACAGTGATAATAAAAGAAAATATGATTAACTTGTGATTCACATCTGATCTCAGGAATATAATCTAATTTTAGACCTTTCATTGATTTAGAGCTCTATTGCTAATGCTGTATTTGAAAGGAAAGTGAATGATTCTTGGTGGTTTGGATGTGCTTCAAAACCCTTGCTTTTCTCCACCTTCAGCTATCTTGTTTCTGTGTTTTGTTTGGTTTTAGTGGAAGAAATCAACAGAAGAGATTAGTATATGATCTAGCTATTAAGAGGAAGATAAAGATCATCCATTTAATCTTTTTTAAAGAACAAAAACCCCAAGAAGTCTCTATATTGTCAATGCTCCTACAGCAAAACCTCCAGTTTTTCAGTGACTTCCTGAAGATGGCTTCTACTTTCTTGGATTTCAGGGATGTCAGTGATATGCCCCTACATTACTCTGCAAGCATCTGCTTGGCCATTACAAATCCCAACAGGTTTGTTTCAAAGCAGCGATATTGAAACCTCACCCTCCAGCCCAACTTCCAGGGAAGGGGATTAGAATTCATATAAAGTAGAAATAAAGAAGATCTAAGGGAGAGAGAACAGAAGGGGCAGGATGAGAAATAAACAATGCTTTGTGCATGTGGGTGAGCAAGAAGGGAGGAAAAAAGACAGGAAGAAGCTGGTAGGAGGGAAAAACAACCACATGAAGGAAGCAGTGGGCAAAACAGGCCTCTGAGAGGAAGAGGGGGTGCAGGACACAGCTGTGCCTGAGACTCTGAGGTGGGTGTGAGCCCTGAGCCCCTCAGCAGGACAGAGTCAGGCACAGTGGAAGCACACACCTCTCACAGGCTCACACCTCCCCATGCAGGATGAGAGCACGGCCAAACTCCAGTGCCAGGCCAAGTTTAGAAAAATTTAACATTTTACTGTGACATAGTTGGGCCAAAACTACTGCTATGGAAAATAAACCCAATATAATCCCCCCCACAAGCTCCTCTGAGATGGAGTCAGAAGAACTGAAGGAACCCCTGTTTGAAAGGAGCCAGCCTGAGAACAGGGCACCTTAATCCTGATGCTCAGAGCATTTACCTGAAGTCCTGCTATGTTGCTCTTGCCCATCATGTTCACAGCTCATACATTTCAGTGAAGAGGATCAAAGCAAAATTACTGCATATTCTTCCCCATTTGAGAGCTTCCTTCAGCAGGATCACGAATCCATACTAATCCTAGATGCATTTTGTTTAACCTGACTCTTTCAATGGCTCATCTCAAACTCCAACAGGATGTGGAGGAAAGTTACAAACTTCACTGTGGAGGTCCTGCACATACTAATGGCTCAGCACAAAGCTAAAATTTCCTACACCTCTGCACGATCCTGAAAAAGCACAATATTGGAATCTGAAGTTTCATGACTGCCTCACACACTGTTTTCTGACACAACAGAGCTTTTAACCTCCTACTTTAACTGTTTCATGGCCTGATGTTAAATTTGAACTTTTTATCTCTGAATTTGTTTAGTCCCTTGCTTCCCATCTCCCTGCACAAACAGCGGCCTGATCCTTCATCCCCAGCCCCAGTCATTTATTCTGAAGCAATCGGAATGTTACGTCCGGAAAAGGACAGCATGTCCTTCCACCCTCTGCTCTCAGATGGGCCAGAAAGAGTTCTGCAGAGCCAGCACATCTCAGGGGAGAAATGGCTGGAGCTGAGCAGGTGTCGCAGCCACGACGAAACAACATTTTGTATCTGCTTCAGCGCCGCTGAGTAGCCACTGACCAATTAGAAAAACCAATTATTGGCCACACAACCCCAGCCTCACCTGCTGCTGACAGAATGTGCCACAACCCAGGAGGATTCACGTTCAACCTGAGCTCACCCACCTCTCCTCATTCCTCTCTCACAGTGCCAGCTGCTGTAGTGCTCACCTGACATAACAAATCTCCATTTTAGGAGTATGTGCAACTCGATTTAAAACAAGAACAGGCTCAGTCTTTCTGCTTATACAGGTAGAAATTCACTGCACAGGGACAAAATGAAATAGACACCATCTAGAGAAGATGACATAGATCCAGAGGCAAGATGAAATTTATTGTAGAATTGTCTACTTCACGCAAGACCCGAAGGCTCAGCTACCAGGTCTAATAAGAAAAAATTAATTAGCAATCTGTTTTACTCACTGGGGAAGTGTATATTTAACATCTCAGGTGCTTGAGGGATCAGCATGGCAAGCTTCTTGAAACTTAAGAAAAATAACCTGTATCACCCAACAGGCTGGACAGCTACAATTACTATTTCTTCATAAGCCCTTGTTTTATTTCGTTAATTCTTTCTTGATACCCCGGGCTATGTTCCGGCCTTTCCCCCATTATTAAATAAACCTTTTTTGTCATTCACAAACCTGTAAAGCTGGTGCTCTGTTCGTTTGTAGTGACTTGGAACACTCTGTTCTCTCTCATATTTCAGTCCCAATGAGAAACTCCTCCTTGAAAATTCAATAAAGCATCTGCACAGCACGTTCCCATGAAGCAGTTCACCAGCAGAGCCTAAGCAAGCTTTAGTTTGGCATCTCCAGTTGACTTTGAACCAAGGTGTTGCCCCTTCTCTCTCCTGAGTGCCAAAAGCATTGAGCTGAGCCCTTGGCCACTGCTTGGTTCAAATCACCCACCTCAGACAAGCTCATCTCCTGCTCTTGGCCCCTCTGGGCTGAGTCCATCCTGCTTTGGGAGGTTTTGGCTGCCCAGGCTCTGTCAGCTGGTACAGAGCAGACGCACCCTCTGTGCCTGCCAGGCTCACAGTGCCTGTGACACTTCAGTTTGACAGCTCCTCTCACATATTAGCAAAATCTCCAGATGATCAGCAGCCCTTAGGGCACCCAAGACAATCTGTGGGCATGTAGGTGACAGACCGCAGCTTCCCTGGGCTCCAGAGGGGTTGGTTTCTGTGTCTGCTCTAGGATGGGGCAGGAGAGGCAGCTCACAGGGCCCTGGGGGGTGTTCATCAAGGCTCATTCCACAGATCACAATCTTGCATCTCCTTTCGACAACATGGCCCTTCCCAGGTACCAGCCACATGCAGATTACCTAATTCCCTTAGGGAAAATCCTTGAATTCACACATGGCCGTAAGCAGAAAAATTGGTGCTGCTAAATAATTTGTTTCCTACTTTCCAAAGCCTGGAGGGGGAGATGCTTGTCAGTTTTTATCCTCTCTTTGGAATACCTTCAGCTCAAAAAGAATCTCCCTATCTTTTAAATCAAAAACTCCAAGAAATCTTGTCTCTCCCCACCACTTCAGAGGATCAAGGCACAATAAACGAGACAATGTGCTCACAGGCAGTATACAAATTTACAAAACAACTAGGGCTGTAAAACATAATGAAAACAGGTGTCCTTGGGGGAGAACGATAGGGAAGGCAGCAGGAGCACTTCTCTGTGTTGCTCAAGGGTTTCCTTTCTGAAGTTCAGTATTTTATGAATGCTTCATGTAGAGCAGCTTCCACGGGTCCCTGACTGCTCACACACAGCTGTGGGGAGCATCCTCAGCCCTGCCTCCCATGGAAGGATGAAGAGCTGTGGCTGGGTGGGGCAGGAAAGAGGAGGGAGGAGGCATCACCCACCTAACTAAGACATACATTTTCTGATTCCTCTATTTGCTTTATTATTGGCTGATGTCTAAATGATCTTTTAGGTCATCTGCTTACCGTAATAGGAGGAAATTAAATATTCATAATAGACTATTTCCCTCTGGACTGCTCTTTGTTAACAAAGGATACAAGTGAAACAAACCAGGCAAAATTATCAGCACACCGTGCTCTTGGTTTTCAAGTACCTGGAGCACTTGCACTTTCCCTCAGCCCTCCCTGAAGGCCCTTGCACGTCCGCCTGTGTGGACACCATTGCAAGTGCAGAACACAAGGAGGTGTGGAAATTTTTGTTCTATCAAGGGGCTCCACATGCCAGTCTGACCCTTCAAGGCACCCCTTCCGATTTTATCCAAAATATCATCTGAGCCACTGATGCTCTGACTGCAAAAATGCAGGGCCAAGGATTTTCAGAAGCACAGACTTTGTCTCCTCTTGGGAAGTGAAGTCTGCTGTAATATAAAGCCTGCAGTGGGGTAATGAGCTTTCTGGATAGGCTTTGCAAATTCTCCCGAAATAATAAGTAAAATTAGAGCTTCAGCTTTGCTAAATTTGGTGTAATCCCCTCTTACAAGAAAGCAACAGCCCTCCAAGACTTAAAACCTTCCCTCCACGTACTTGTGAAAAGCAGAAGAAATGGCTCTTCAGAGACCTGTACTGCCCCTGAACTTTGTCAGTTTAAAAATGGGAAAGAGGGGCAACAATTCTGTTTTACATTTCCATCCCTGCTGCAATCCAGGCCAAGAAAGGAGGCTGTACTCCAGCAATAACCATGGTGAACCTGGGTGTAAAGTCTTGACTGATTTACCAGAGACACCCAGACTGCTGCATCAGTGACAGCAACCAAAACCATGACAAAACCACACCCTGCGAGCCTGTCCTGTGTCTCTCTTCTCCTCCTGTTTATGCCCAAAAAAAAGAAAAATTAAAACCAAAACTGCCCCAAAAGTGAAATCCCACTGGACAATAAGCAAAGGTCATAGCACAGATGGGCTGGCTGACAGGAATGGCTAATCCCAAACCAATACTGCAGCTTTGCCTCCTGCCCTCCAAATGCTAGAAGTGGATTAATTTTTATTGTGGTAGCGGAAGATTAGAACAGAACACATTTGACCATATTTTTTTCCTAAGTGGATGTTATAAATGTTTAAAAGCAAGAAAAAACCTCACAGTAATTATTCCAATTCTAATGGTCACAAAAAGCCAAGGAGGGCAAAACTAAGTAAGGCTGAATGACCAGCAGTTAAATAAGGCAGATCAAACAAACAGAAGGGAAAAAGGCTCCCCTGTGCTCACCAAAGTTTCACTGGGCAGCAGGCATTGTGATATATTGCCAAAAGACACCGAAACACGTTGGATTTTTGAGCAAACTATTTGCATTCAGGATGGCTGATGTTCATTTATCTATGGTGGCATTTCTAAAAATAAAAAAAAAAAAACCACCAGCATTTGGATAGGCTTTCATAAGGAGACAAGTAAAAAAGCATAATTAAAACCATGTACTGTGGCCAGAAACAAGTTACTACTGCCAATATCATCCACAATGTCTCTGAGGAGCCAGTTTTCCTTTCCTGTGTGAGGGAAGAACTCAAAGGCAAACTCTGCCTTCTCACAGCCCTACTAAAGCCAGCTGTGTTCACACATGAGCATTTCCTTCAAGGACAAAATAAGAGAAATGAGGAAACAGAATATAAGGAAGAGGTGACCCACTGAGGAATACAGGCAAGAGAAGAATTTAGTCTGAAGATATTTATCGTATTGCTAATGCATCCATTCTGGTCTATTTTAAAATAATGGAGTAGACTTCTCTCCAGATGTGACTTTGCCTCTCATTTCTGTATGAAGTTTCCAGACAGGCAGTTGAGAATTGGGTACATCTGTTAGTTTTCTTGCATTTTTATCCAGTTCTTGCCAAACCCTATTTGCCTTCTCTAAGTACAGGTTTTCTCTCCACCGTGCCCTGTGATCCCTGCTCCTGCTCCCTCAAGCACTGTCCTGCAGGTTGCCAGGAGTGTTTGCATAAACCCTGATGGTGAAAGAAAAACTGATGGTGAAAGAAAAACTCACCCCAGTGCAGGGAGAGCTGTTGTAGCAGGTCAACCAACATCCTTCTACAGCAGAAGGAACGTAACTCTTTCCATCTCTCTCCATGTAACTTAAAATGATTCCCCAGCTGTCCTTCCCTGTCCTGATGAAAGCATTGTACAACATTGTTCATCCCAAAAGCAGGCAAAAGCCACAATAACAAATTTTCTGTCCCCCGAGTTTGTTTTCAGCAACTTTCTCTCATCCATTTTGTAAGGTACTCTGACTGCTAATGCTTATTTGCTCAGTGTCAGCCTCACCATCCTGTTTCTGTCGCAGCCCCAAAGCTATTTAAGACATTTTTAGGACTCTTCCACCCTCTGTGGATAAGGAGTTGATGCGCCCCCGATGATGCCCCGAGGCCACATGCCCTCACTTTGTCATTCCTTCTCCTCTTTGATGTGACTTGCACCACACTGCTGTCACCCTTGTGAGGTGACTTGCATTTCCACTATCACAGCCAGCCATACCGACACTAGAGGTACTCAAAGAGACTGTTTTTTTCCCCCAAGTCCTTGGTTATAATCCGATTTATTAAGAAAATAAATCCAATGTCACTGTTACTGATCCCAGAGTGCCAGTGTTGAGCTGGTGCTCTGAGGACTCTTAAGTCCTTTCGTCATTTCCTAAGCCCCTGTGCTGTGGTCAGAGCACATCCGCTCCAGTGACAGCCTCGTACCTCTCCCCGCTTCCTGCTCTGACGGCTCCGGCCGGAGCTGCTTCTGGGCTGGGGTGGAGAGCACAGAGCTGCTGGGGAAATGACACTTCTCACCAGTGACTTCTGTCCATCTACATCAAACCATCGCACTGGAGAACCAGCAGCCATTCATAAATCACTTCAGAAAACATTTTATTGCATTGGCTGGCTGGTCATGAGCTTCTGTTCTTGTTCAGAGGGAGCAGAAAGGAGAGGAGAGCAGCAGTCAGGACCCCACTACAGCAGAGATACCTCCACCACCCTTGAGAAGTGGCCCTTCTGTCCAATGAAAACTTTAGATATTTTACAGTCTCTGCACAACAAGACATCATAGAAAAGCTCCATCTGTAAAGAAACCTGTGATCATTTCTCAAATGCATGACAACTATGATCCTCACACCTTGCCAAACAAGGATAAACCAAAAAAAACCCCGAAGGCAAATTCCTTAGGGACTGTGACGTTTGACTCCAAACACAAAAGATGTTAGTCAAGCAGAGATGGATCCGAGGGAGGTGCTCAGAACAGATACCCGCAAGCCTTTAGGATGGTTTCTCCCACGTGTCCATCTCTTGCCTGCTGTAATCATACAGCTGGGCTGTACAGTGGCCATATGGAGGAAAAGGAAAATTTCCCTTTAGGAATGAGGTAGGAAAGTTAACAAGAACCCTAAATGAATCATAATGGTCAAGCAAAGTTTGGATCAACATTCCATAAGACACAGGATGACATAAAAGAAAGTATTAATGTTTTTTAGGTGTTTGACAAAGTTAGGTGCCTCAGTTTTAAAAGGTTCAGCTAAAGAGGCCTGAGTTTTGGGATTATCAGAAACAGTCCCAGACTATCCCTGACTAGGCAGCCATCAGCACAGGTAATTTTTTTACCAAAATCTGGGCTGCAGAACATTTTACAAACTTTTTAAAAGTCAGTGTGCTTCCCCACACATGCTCCAGGAGCTGTAACGGTGCTGGTGCCAGCCCAGGTCAGTCTGATGTGATTTTCCACTGTCCCATTGAACCTGGGCACTGATCTGTGGATTGGACGTATGTGGAAACTGTAATTATTCAAATCAATTTCAATCACGTGTCTCTCTTCTGAAGATTTTATTAAAAAGCCGCATACCTCTTAGCTGTCTTTTATCCAGGGGAATGTTTCCTATGGAAAATCCCAGTCTGTGCCCAAGTATATGGATCTCATACTGAAACCAAAGTTGTTACTATCACAGAATATGACATTTAACCACCTACTTCCCTTCAGTCCTTGAGCTCAACAGCTGATTCATACCAGGATCTGACAATCCTGTTCTATTGGGGAAAACTGAATAACCAAAATGATAGGGCTGTTTATAGAGGACTTTCCAAGTACAAGAAGGGAGATTTGCATAAGAGGCCAACATTACAAAACAGGCAGAGAGAGCAGAAACATTTACACTGCCCTAGTTAGAAAAAATAAGAGGGTGGGGGGAAAAGGAGAGACAAGAAGCAAGAGGAGAACACGATAGTGCAAACCCAAACCAAAACATCTCCAACAAAGCAAAGACAGGAGAAAAATGGAGGAAACTCTGAGGTCTGAATACTAAATGAGGAAACTTCTAACACGGAAAACTGCAAACCTCACCATTCCCGAAGGGATGCATTAAAAGATTGCACTTCGCTCCGTTCAGCAGCGTTCCTGCTCCGGATGGGTGAGGGGCTGCCCTGCCCGGGGGGATGCTCAGACGTGACCCCGCGGCTCGGGCTGGGCTTTGAGAGGCTCCACCAGCCAAGCCCCCCGGGGCGCTGCTGAACAAGGGCCACGGCTGTCGCTGGGAGCCACAAACACCGGGCACAGGGACACAGGCAATGCCCTATCGCAGCCCGCCGCAGATAAAACAGCCCCAATCTGCAAGGACTAGAATGCCGGAGTGCCTTCCCCCTGGAACTGGGAGCAATCACAAATGCTAATCAGGAGCCCAGACAGGAGCCCAGCATGTCACCCGTCACGTCTCCAAAGCTCCAGGAAAACCCCCCTTTCCTCTCCTTGAATCAGAGAGGGACAGGAAGATTCCCTCATCCCGTGCATGCCTTTCCCTCCCCCTGTCCCTGGCTCAAACCATCCTTGCAAGAAGTTTCCCTCCCTGCTAACTTCTCCATTGTCTCAGATGCATTGTTTGCAAATGTTCCCTAAAAATGCTTTGTAAAGTATTCTTTATTCCTGTTTCAGGTCTTTCCACATCCCTGTGTAACACCTGGACTTTATCTTGTTACCTGTCAGATAGTGATAAACCTACTGCATGCAACCCCTGACTTACCATCTAAGATAAATACAATTTGTCTTGTAACTGTCATTTCTCTTCAAACCCTGCCTTCCACAGCTGCATTTGTAGTGGTAATAAAATTACTTTATTTGGGCTTGAAATGTGTAACTTTTAAAGAAATAAAAATTTAAAAATCCCCATCAGCAAGAGCCCCAGGACCCAGGTTGAGGAGTGAAAGAGATCACACCTTTACCCACTCACATTTACCAAATACCTGCATTGGGTGAAGTGCTTTGAAATACTTTTTGCTGATTGTCTGTGGGTTGCCCACTGTGGTCAGGATGAAGAATGAGTTAGAGCAAAGGAGGTTTAAGCTGGGCATCAGGGTATTTCCTGCACACCAGGAAAGTGACGAGTCTCCACTGCAGGTCTTTAGGAGCAGGATAGAGAACAATGTCAGAAATGGCAAATCCATAGCTGATCCTGCCTTTGGGCAGAGGCCTGGATTAGATGACCTCCGGGTGCCTCCTAAGGATATTTTCCATAATTGAGAATTGTATGTGCCATCTGTCCATTTTGATCTACAGAGATTTACTGCAGAAAAAAAAAAGTGCAATACGACCAGTAATTATTCCTGATACAGATGCAACCTTTGTGAAGGGAGAGGCACCTTCTGACTCTACAGAAGGAACTGAAGCCTTCAGAGGTTAAATCACCTTCTGTGCATCTGCCCAGACCCTCCTGCCCTCCCAAGACAGAATGCTTCCAGTTCTTTACCCCTAACAGTCCAGCCCTCAATATTCAACTACAGAAGCATCTCATTAAGTAGGCAGCTTCCTCAGCATTTTTAAAATGAGCAGAGAGGCAAGGAACTGGTGGTATTTTGTTCAAGTAGCTTCACCAAGGCTATTCAGGTGCACTGATGCAAAACCTGAAGATGGTCCATGAAGCAACCAAACCTTCTGGTCCTAAATACCAGATATCCTGATAAAAGGGAATAACCCTCCATTGACTTGTAAGAATCTTCTCTGATTCCTTGACACACAGCTCAAGATCTCTTTCCTGGTTTTTACTTTAGAGTCCAACAAAAAAAATGTTTAATAGTCCATCTCCATTTTCAGATGGAAATCACACAAAAAAGAACAACCTGGGGAGTTAATCACAATCCAGATCAAATGAGAAAATGAGCAAGCAGAGCTGGAATCTGTTCAAGCTGAAGACAAGGATAAACTTTGCAGGACACCAAGAGAGATGGTACCAGCCTTTGGACGGAGAACAGCTCACTCCCAGCTGTGCAGAACTCAGAGACCTTCCCCACACTGTGCCTTGTCCTATCTCACGTGGGCAGAAATGTCAAACCAAAGTGAAGAGCTGAAGCACTGAGAAAATGGTGGGAAATCTGTGAAACCTTAAACATCCTGTACAGACAAGAAATCATACAGCCATCAGTCAGCCAGGCAGAAAGGAAGTGGTAAAGGGGGAGGCTTTCCCTCAACACAAGATGAAAAAGCAGCCAGGCTCAAAACCGAAGGGCGACCAGACCCTTCCAAAAGACAGGACTGAAAGGAAGAGTGAAGATTCAAGGCAGTCCCCCCAAACCTTCTGCTGAGCTTTTCCCAGTGGTTCTTAAGAGAACTTAACCACATGGCTCTACATGAAATCCATTATTGAAGATGAAACAAAAAAGATTAAGATCTTTCAAAGGTTGAGTATATCCAAACACAATAGCACCAGTAGCCCTTATGGAAACGTCCTATTAAAATACCAGCAAAAACAGAAATGCAAACATGGGAGACCTGGCAGAGGCTTTCCAGCTCAGACCTTTAGTGCCTTTTGCACCCACTGATAGAAGGACAGAGGCTAAAACCATCATTACTGGGCCAACATCCCTTGACCTGGTACAGGGTGATGCTGATTCTATTTTTTACGTATAAAAATACATATGGAAAGACATAGATTATATACACATGAAAATTACAAACGTACCACATGGCCACCATTGAAAAGGAGACCTGCTTGCCTTTTTTCTTTTTTTTCACACCCTGCAATAGGTAGTTTTTATTTTATGTACACACATACATGTTTGCAGTTTGTACCCACATGTTTTCTCTAAAAATTCAGAGGTTCACAGCTTTCCTGGTTAATTCAGAATTTAATCACAGCTTTCCTGGTTAATTCAGAATTTAATCAATTTGCCACATTAGACAGGATTTCATTTCCATAGGTTTTTGTGATACATGATTACGTTTATATTGACTTTTTTATTGAGATTCAAAATAAGGTATTTCCTCCACAGGCCTAATTCAATTGAAATATTTCTCACATCCCTGCTGGTCACTTTATCTAATCTTTTTCTACTTCAGTTGGGCAATATGCTCCGGGGGTGTCTCTAACAGCAGGGGCTGACCATGCTTTCTCTCTCTCTGTTAGTTTCCCCCATGCAGAAGAACAAATTTATCAGTTACTCCAGTTCTTGAGTTACACGTGTCTGAGACTTATAAGCCTGATAAGAAACCTGAAAACAAATACATTCAAAGACCAAGTTATCTAATAGTTGGCCATCTGCTTAGGAAAATAATTTTAAGCAGTTACAGCAATTCTATTAACTATTTACCAAGTGAGTCATGTTGTTCTCTTTAAGTTAACCCCTCCTGTCTCTCTCTGGGCTCAGTGCCCCAGACAGTTTTGAAGAAGGTGCTCAACCAGCTTTCCTCCTTCCCGGCTATAGCAAAGCCTGCAGTCCCCCTGCACTCGAGACCCCCCAAACTCACACTGACCAGGGCATATAAGAGCAATAAAGAAACTGTGACTCTTAGACCACACAAACGACCATGCAGAAAATCTCCTCCCAGGAGCATCCCCAGTGAGGGCATCACACAGCAGCACTGACACAGCGGAATGGGAACGCACGTGCTGCCTCGGGCACTCCGTGAGGGCATGTCACCCCAGAGGGCTCCGGAGCCCTGTCCACCAGGGCAAAAAGCCTGCATCCACATCCTGCCCACAGCTCTGGAGACACCCCGTACCTTGCAGCCTGTTTCCCTGTCCTTCATCCGCCCTCTCCCCCAGCACAGGGGTACAGGCCCTTCTGGGAGTGGAGGCTCCATGGACGCGCTCGTGGGGTACCCAGGCTGAGCGCTCCCGGGCACGGGGAAAGGCTAAGAAACTTTCAGCTGTTCGGCAGAGATAAGGCAGAGCTGGGGCTTTTGGGGGCAAGGAATAGGATAAGACCGCACAGGTTTGAAGCCATCTGTTCAGTCCCTGCCCTTTCCCCCTTAATACGACTGTGAAAGTGCAAGGAAATCTCCTTTGAAAGCACTACAGAGTAGTTTACAGGAGGAGGGGTGCTCCTGTGGAATCACTATTTTATGATTAAGCAAAAATATCTGCTGAAGGGCCGGAGGAGGTCTGGGTACAGGGAGGCAAAGTCCAGCACCTGATGTTTGAGGGAAGATCCGTGGAGCAAACATCTTGGAGCGCGGGGGTGTGTCGAGGGACTGACAGTTGGGAATCAGCATGGAGTGAAAAGCACAGGCTCCACGGGGGAAACACCATCCGAGCCGGGGCAGGAGAAAGCGGGAGCAGGGCAAAATCGCCCCGTCTTAGGGCTGGGGGCTCGGCTGCACCGAGAGGGCAGCGGGCAGCCACTTTTCAAATTCGCGGGACAGGCAGGAGAAGGACCGGGGCTGCCACGGACGCTGTGAGGGAAACCGAGCCGAGCACCGCGGCTGCCGGGGCCGGGGACCNGCTCCCCCTGCAGGGCGGCGCGGGGCGGGCGCGGCGGTGGCCACGGGAACGGCACCGGGACGCGCGGGCACGGGAACGGCTCCCGCTCCCGGCCCCGGCTCCGCTCCCGGCAGGATGGGCGCCCGGCAGCCCCGCAGCTTTACCTGGCGACTGGCGGCGACCCGGCACCGCAGGGCTCGGAGCCAACACGGACAGCCCGGAGCAGCATCCCCGCAGCGGGGCTGGAGGAGAGAGGGCACTTACTTGAAAGTCCTCGCTTGTCGTGAGGGACCTGCAAGTGACAGAAGCGGGCTTTGACTGGGCTTGATCTGCATACAATGAAAGGAGGAAAGAAAGGAGAGGAGAGGAAAGGAGAGAAGAGGGAAAAGGGAAGGGAAAAGGAGAGGGGAGAGGGGAGAGGGGAGGAGAGGAGAGGGAGGCTTTCTCACTACATTATTTTAAGCATCTGCTTCTTTCCAGGCTGGAAAACCCATCCAGCGAGTCGAAGCTTGCAGCTGTACCACACAGGGCTGCGGTGGCACCGTGCAGTGCTGCGGGGGACACCGGGTCAGACTGCAATGAGAAAAAAACTTCACTCTCTTCCTAACTGCCATTACTAGCTACGGACAGGAACCCCTGTGCATTACTACTCTGGAAGTGTTTAAGAGTTCTCTGCAGAGATATTGACTATTTGACAGCAGTTTCACATTCCCACCGGGTAGGTGGCTGTGGATCCCACCAGCACACAGCACATTTTCTGCCTGCGGTGCCCCTGGGGCTGCGCCTGTCCCCAGCCAGCTCCCGCTGCTCCGAAGGACTTGGGGACAGCCATGACTCATCTCGCAGCAATTTTGAAGCAGGGAGAGAACCCCTCAAGAATTCAATCCCACTGGTCTTTGAGGGCATCTCCTAAGATTTTTAACTTCTATTTTTCAAGTTTACCTCTTAGTAAGTAAGTAATCTACGTGTTCCTATTGGGTGGACATTGCGAACAGGAAAAACCACCAGTGCAACTCCACACTTCCCACCAACTCTATGGCAGGTCCCAGCCTATGACAGACTGATCCATCTGAGACAGTCAGCCCAGGCGCCTCTGTGCAGGGACTGCCACAGGTCGGGTGCTTGTGTCAGGCAGTGAGGTTTTATTCTAGGATTCCCCACTCCAGGGAGACTTTGCTCCTGCCACCTTGTCCAAAAGCATTCCCACATCACTGACACACGGCACCGCTTACTCTGCCTTTCCTGGCAGCAACAACATGAACGATGCTTTACATTTCTTTGCTGTAACAAGACAGTAGGAAAGAAGTAGCAGAACTGGCACCAACCCCTTCAGTGCCAGCCTCAAAATCTATGCGCATCTAAGCATTAAAAATTCAGCACTGGCAGCAGCACCCAGCACCTGAGCTGCCCTCCCCTCCACTCTTACCCCAGTCAGGAAGGCAGGCTGGTTCATGGGCTGTCTCAGCCACGCAGCTGGGAACTACAGCGCGGAGTGAAGGCTGCTCCAAACACAATGGGAATCCTCTGGGGAGAAAAAAAGTAATTTTTCCCAGGAAGTTACAGAAAAGGCTGGAGTAATTTACCACACAGTAACATGAAATGATTTTAAAGAACACATACACTGACTAGCCAAGTCAAGAGAAAAAGCAAAAGTAGATGAGAAAATTAGGAGCCTCATCAAAACATACTGCATAAATGATAGATTTAGAAATGCCACGTGCCTACATGATGTTTACCAGAGCTTTTTAAAAAATGCTGACACTAGGAATGGTATACTATTTATGCAATGGCCTCATGTTTGCCCTGTACAAGAGGTAGTATTTTCCCATTCCTAGTCGATATTCCATGAAATTTTATGCTGTGCAATTGTTTTTGAACTTGAGGGGCAAGTCAGAATCAGCTGCCTGCCAGGCTCTGCTGTGTCTGCTCAGTGTTGCTCCTTTCCAGGGCAGTATTTCCTGTATTGTAGAGGCTGCCTCACTCTTTGGCCCAGATCCTCAAAGCCATCCAAATTACTCTCTCCCACTGAAATCAATGAAAGCTGGAAATCAAAATACTTTCAAGGAGCAGGGATGCATTTCTAAGTATTATTTTGTTCCTGAATACATTAAACCCAAAGCTGTTGCAGTCAACCCCATTTGCTGAACTGTCAGGCTGGTTTATTCCAACCATCCCATCCTCACTATATCACCTTACAAGTTTCCCAAGTTATAAATATTGATCACCATACCTTTGAACGACCCCAGAAATGCATCATTGGGTGTTTCTTTTCCCAGCTGCAACTCTTCGATTTTTGCAGCTAATCAATTTTAAGATTATTTGATGCAGACTACGTAGATTTTCTTTTAAATCAACAAGTCACAGAAGATCCAGAGCAAATGTCCGAGTACTTTCACAGGACTGGCTGATAATGGCTCCCTGACCAGCTTCTAAAGTTTCTTAGAAATTACTTTCCTTCCATAAAAGCATCCTGACACCAGAAGCACCAACCCACTGGTTCCTTCCCTCATTGGCCATGCCAGTGTGGATGGCAGATCAGATCCCCACTGTCACCCAGTGATTTTATCTCAGTGCAGCTGGGAATTCTGCAGTGATCCAAGATGTTAAAAATCAGTATTAACACCTCCCAGAGCAACTGGGCCAGACCCTCTATGTCTTCTGCACGCTCATTTCTCACTTCTGCACAAGTAACTGCGTTTATAGTGAGCAGCTGCTGTTTTATGTCCTATTCAGCAGTTGGCTAGGATAACTTCCATTACTATAATAAGATCTGAATAGATCTGTTGCCTTTCTTTTGAACTAAAAAATTAACTGGTTTTCTATTGGTTTTATGACATTGTCCCTGCCAAGTATCAGACCATAATTCTTGTGCATATTCCATGTGCATTGTCCTTACCTCTGGGTATTTCTACTTATGCCCTCCCTTACCAGTGGCCAATGACAGTAAGGAATACAAACAGCTTTTATATCTTTTGGTTTTTATAATGTATGCAGGGGTGGCAGCACCAGAGAGTGCAACTTCCCTTGGTCACTCTGGAGAATAAACCAGCATTACTATGACTATGATTGCTGTGCCCAGGCACAGTTTGAGACGGGATGTCATGAAGAGACAGGCTGAAACCACCTGGAAACAAAACAGCTTCCAGTAGCCTCCGCAGCCATGGGAAGGTACTGCCACAAGTTCAGAGCCGGCTCTGAGCTGAATGGAGTCCAAGACTGCAAGGACAGAAATTAAATTTTCTGATTCTGCCATGTAGAGCCAAGAAAGGCTTTCTCATTCCTGGAAAGCAGAGCTGCAGTAACATCCTGTTCACTGTCTCACAGAACAAGCCAAACTCCTGAGTTTTAGGCAGCTGAGAAGTAGTGATAAGAGTATTTACACTTCTCAGACTTAGCAACTCAGCTCAAGCAGTAAACTCTAGAACGCCTGTGTAGATCAACTCTTGAAATGCTTCCTTCAAAAAGGTGAGAGCAAAGTAAATAAAAACCTCATGCTCAAGACCTGTTGTGAAACTCACCCTTCTCTTTGCTGGCACTGCACGAGTGACACGTTGGGCATGTCAGGGATACCCCTGAAACACAAAACAGGCTCAGAACCAAATGCAGCCTGCCACTCTGGGAAGCAGAAAATCATACGCAGGTACTGAGGCTTCCACGTGGAGGACTGAAAACGATCAGTTTGCCTAAAACAGAATCTGGAAGAATTAATCTTATTTTAAATAGAAAAATTATTTCTGTCTTTACAAAGAGATTAATGCTTTATCAGTTTTGAGGCTCTTCTCTGTCCTGAAACTTTTCTTCTTTCTAACCAGACTGAGTTATTTAATATGTGCAAAATTACATTTAAGGGATGCGTATTTTGCCAAGAAGCATCAAACTGAGTATAGCATTAGCATGTGTGTTCGATGCTAAACAGGACATTTAAAATGGTGTGTTCTGACTTGAACATATCCCATTCCCACAAATACTGCCTGAATCTCCTCAAAAGCAATGAAAGACATCTGTGTTAGCCTAAAAGAAGGGATGAAGACACAGTTACTCGAGGTCCTTTGGATACACCAGCAAATCCTTCAAAATTAATGACAGATAGATAGATACAGATATAGATACATGAAAATAAAAACCTGCATGTGTGTTTGTATATATGCAATTACTTCACTCACATTGTTCAACATTAAATATTTGATAGCATCAAAATCAACATTGGGAAAAGCTAGGTTTTTCTGAAGAGTGTCTCCTTTAACAAAGTTACACATGCAAAATTTTGCTGGAAATGCCCATGGCTAAAATCATAATGAAGAACACTCCTGTGTCAAAGACTGAAGCCTTTGCACAAACTGTTCAGTTCCAGCATAGAAGGAGTTCAGCTTTTACCAAAGGCTTAAGGCAAAGAAGCTGAAGTCAAGGTAAGATTTGCCCTCAGAGGGAAATGCAAACCATATCCCCAACACAGTCTGAATCCAGTCTGGGTCAGGAACGAAGGAAGGATTTTCAGTAATTTCATATCAGGAGTTGACTATGCTCCGTAAAAGGCACTGCCCAAACAGACTGTGGCTTTATTTCTCTCAATGCTATTCAGCATGACAGACTATGAGATGGAATTCAATCTAAATTTAAGCACTCTCTGTAAACTATTAATAGAAGAAAAACTGGTAGCATGAATCATCATGTGGGAGCTGCAGAGCAACAGCTAAAATATAACTTACCTTTACACAATAAATGAACTGTTGGAGTTGAAAGGCCCAGCAGAAGTCACTTGATTCTTCTTCACTTGAACTATTCTCATTTTATTCTGAGGAAATGAGAGGGCAACCCTTATTTAACTTGACAAAATACACATTGTGTATAACCCAATTTTGTCACAACACAAATTGGAGACAAAAAGTAGCTGCTGATCCTGCTCCCCACCACTCCCTGCTAGGGAATAGTGTGTGCTGGAAGTGTTGGTGCAAATGACACAACTTCAGAGGTTTATAAAGTTGAGCTCATGTTTTAGCAGCCCATTCCAATGCCAGTTGTACCTCTGGCCAAGAGGAGAATGGCAGCAAACCTTCCCTTTACATTTCTTCTGTGCCAAGACCAAAGTCCTGCTGTCTTAATTTCTTAGAGCAGCTGTTTCGGGGGGGGGATTTTTTTGCAGCTCCTGAACTGCAAAGCTGACAATTTGAAGCTGTGATTTTGCAGAGACAGCCCTGGCTATGACCAGTGCAGGCTGTGCCGTGGCGCAGCCCATGGACTCTGAGTGTAGCCCCACAGAGACACAGCCTTAACTCAACAGAGTGGCATTTTGGTGCTCTGTGCGATATTTATTTTTGAAAAATATGATATTGTCAACAGTTCAGTGAAGTTGTCTCCAGACTGTTATGTCTCCTTCTCAAATTTCTTTCATTTTTAAGAGCTTAACTTTTAGGCTTCTGGCGTGAGGAAGGAGCCTAAAATGGTTTAAGAAAAGGACATAAACAAGGGAGTGAGCTATTCACAGCACTGGAGAGAAGCACAAATAGTGCCCCACAGTATAGAATCAATGCAAATATCTAAGAGCAAAAATACTGTGATAAGACACGACTGTGTCCAACCCTATTTTCATAATGAGATTAAGAAGGTTCCAAAGAACTGAAAATCCTGAAGAACAAAGACCATTTAGGAAAAGTAAACATCATACTTTTCAAAAAGGGCATTTCATATACAGAAATTCAGTTCTACAAAAAGGGTTAAACAATGGTGACACAGAGGGCAATAGCAGACAAAGACGAATAAAAACCTTAACCTGGATTAGAATTGGTGGCACCAGTCGCTCATCTGCTTCTTTAAAAATTCATAGACAATTTTTTTTTCTGAACAAAGACTTGTATGGGAGAAGTTTCAAATCAACTCTTCTAATAGAAATGAAACTAATAAAAATAATTAATTTGACATAAATGCTCTACTAATCTTGAGCTGCCGGGAACAGAGACACTAATTAGCCAACTTCCCCACTCAAGGTACTGGGCTGCAGCACCAAGCAGTAATTCGTAGAGAAGGTACTGGAGCTTCCTCAATGCCATCACAACTTTTCGAGCAAATTCAAAGAAGAATTCATTCAACCTTTAGTACTGAGGATGAAAACGAAAACCAGCTTGAGATATGAGAACATCTCAACACGAAATGCTGGGCTCAAGGAAAGATAGGGCTGAAAAAACAACACAGACAAAGCACTGAGTGAGGAAGCTGAGAGGGGCAGAGAATTCAGCTCCCTTTTTGTCTGTTTTTTAAGTTCTACTAGTAGCTGCTGGCTGTAAATAGCTTCCTAGTCAATAAGAAAGTTAAGAAAGGAGTTAACTTTCAACAATAAGGGTGTCCTCTAAAATAATTGTGTGGTAATAACGCACATCTTCATGAGCCCCTCTGATCCCTGCCGTTTGTGGAACTACATCCAGCTCTCTGCAACATACATGATTTAATCCAAGTCTCTTCTGTCGATCAAAACAATTGTGAAACCCTTTATGACAATTTAGCAGAAGTTCTGTATTGCTAACCTAGTTCCTCCACAAAATTTAACTGCAGAAAAACCATGACTCCAATACTAGCTTTTGTGATTTAATACAATGGAATATTATATTGCTGTTGCTTCTGAGGTATTTATTTTACTATTCCATATAGCTGCAGCTTTTCATTACAGTAAGATCTTAAAAATTAATGAACCAATTTTATTATATTCAACTTAGACACACTTTTGGAGCTGGTTTCACATTTTTAACAAAATTTTCTAGTGACAGCTTGGAAGGCAATCCATGAAAATACTTTGGTGAGGGACTATTATTTCAGTGGATATGGGAAAGAAAAGTTGCAGCTCTATGGACTGTGCAGACACTGCAGTTCTAGCATCCATCAGGCCTGGCCCATGTCCTGCTCCCTAGATGCCCACTGCAGGTGGACACGTCCCTCCCATGGTGCTGCCACGCACTTGCTAAGGAAAATAAAAACATGTATTTTCTGATATGAGTCTACTACACTACACTTCTGAAACATTCATTTGCAAAAGAAGTATGAAAACTGAAGATCCATGCTTAAAAACAGGATATAAATCCATTTTAAGAATTAAAAGAGTTTTCTTAAATCAGGCATGTTCTTAAACCACACCTCCAGCACAACGAGACACTGCAGGAAGGACTGCAAGGAGTTCTCAGGGAGAATATTTGTCCTGGGTTGCAGTGTATTCTATTACCATCCTCATGA